>CM049852.1:4255518-4510518 GCA_027422415.1 Schizothorax lantsangensis | reverse complement strand
TCATCTGGAGTATCTGTAAGTGTCTTAATTTTATGAGTAATTAACGCTGCACGAGGAAACAGTTGATCTGATGATTCAATATTTTCTCGTGTATAACGACTGGAATCATTTGCATTGTGCATCGAGTTGACTTTGCTGTTTGTTTTTCTTCCAGTTTCATTGAAAATAACCAAATCAAGTCCATATCGCCGTTCGCCTTCAGAGGACTCAAGTCCTTAATACATTTGTGAGTATTTCTGCATAATACCGTTGATCAGTTCTCTGTTCATCCACATTATCTGTTGTTTGCAAGTGAAACATTGCAGTCATAATAGGAACATTTTCTTAGTTGATTATTCATGTTATTTGTGACCCTGGAGCACAAAACCAGTCATAAGGGTCAATTTTTCGAAATTGAGATTTATGCATCATCTGGAAGCTGAATACATAAGCTTTCCATTGATGTATGGTTTGTTATGATATGACAATATTTGGCTGAGATACAACTTTTTGTAAATCTGGAATCTGAGGGTGCAAAAAAATCTAAATATTGAGAAAATCACCTTTAAAGTTGTTCAAATGAAGTTCTTAGCAATGCATATTACTAATCAAAAATTAAGTTTTGATATATGTACGGTAGGAAATTTACAAAATATCTTCATGGAACATGATCTTAATATCCTAATGATTTTTGGCATAAAAGAAAAATCTATAATTTTGACCCATACAATGTATTGTTGGCTATTGCTACAAATATACCCCAGCGACTTAAGTCACATTTCACTAATAATAGAAGCAGTCAGCAATCCAGGTTGCATTCTTCATGAGACCTTTGCACAACATAACTCTTTACTGATGAAAGCATTTGGTTCTTTACGAATGTTATTGCAGAAGTTTGGCGTACAATAATTTGGAGACACTCCCGAAAGATCTTTTCAAAGGGATGGAAGCTTTGACTAAAGTGTATGTATGCAATGTATGATGTTTTAGCAGTACATCATTTAAATAATTGTCAGTGATATAAGATCTTGATGGCATGCATATCTAGACGGAAACTCTTTGCGTTTGTCCAGGGATCTGAGAGGAAATCTTTTCAGCTGTGACTGTAAGTTAAAGTGGTTAGTCGACTGGATGTTTCATACAAATGCAACTGTGGATCAGATCTTCTGCAATGGCCCTGAAGCGTACCAGGGCAAGAAGATCAATGACCTTGTGGCACAGTCATTTGATTGCATAACAACAGGTTGGTAATATTACAGACCGCTTTGTGTTTTCTTGACTTTAAATGGGAAAAAAGGCTTAACATTTCTTTGTTTGTTCTACAGATTTTTCGTTGGTGAAGTCTCTTGACTTTCAGTCCATTTCAGTCGAGGCTTTTGGGTTTGGTGGTGACCAGTTTGTTGTATTCGCCCAGCCTTTCATTGACAGGTGTAGTTTCATGGAATGGGATCACGTGCAAATGGAGTTCAGGAACTTTGATAATATCACAAGTAAGCAAACAGCAGTGGAAATGTTGTGTGTATGTCTAAAGGGTCACTCTACAGAAACGTCCACTTTTCTGTCCCTAGACCTTACAGAAATATTACAAGTGAAATACACATTAGGGTTACAATTTTTTTATATTTTAAAATGAAACAATATGTTATTTGAATAATTACACCTTCCTGAGCCATCAATGTGGCATTATTTTTTTTTCATTATTATGTAAAATTCCAAGTACCACAAAACTGCTCGTCCCCACAGCCATGTACAGAGAAAAAGTGCTTTATTTTGAGGTCAAAAACAGGTTTTTCTACCATTCAAAATACAAAAGTCTATTCATAAATATCAAATATATGATGTAAAATATATAATGAAAACAGTGGTCCCCTGGAGTTGTCACTGGTGTTACCGCTTAACAAAAGTCTTTTATTTTGGAATAAAAAATCACACTGATGACATCACTCGACTTCCTCCTTCCTATTTTCTAAAGATCTATGAAAAGGCCCATGTTTAGTCCACTGTTTCTTTTCAGTTATCAGAAATTCTCTCATTTATCTCATGATTTCATATGAAGCTTTTAGTTGATGTCACTGGTATGACCTATTTATTGTTAGGGAATTGTAAAAAAAACTATAATACAAATGGTTTAAACTAATTAATTTAGTGAGTATACCATGATTGACAACATGTGGTTTGATATTTTGCAGCAGACATTTTGTAAAATGCATTTTTCATGAAAATTGTCACTGGTGTTACCTTCCTTATGGATAACACCAGTGAAGATCAGTATATCAGGTCTTATGTATGTCACTGGTGTTACTGTCACTGGTGTTACCTTCCTTATGGATAACACCAGTGAAGATCAGTATATCAGGTCTTATGTATGTCACTCGTGTTACTGTCACTGGTGTTACCTTCCTTATGGATAACACCAGTGAAGATCAGTATATCAGGTCTTATGTATGTCACTCGTGTTACTGTCACTGGTGTTACCTTCCTTATGGATAACACCAGTGAAGATCAGTATATCAGGTCGTGTTACTGTCACTGGTGTTACCTTCCTTATGGATAACACCAGTGAAGATCAGTATATCAGGTCTTATGTATGTCAGGTTACTGTCACTGGTGTCACCTTCCTTATGGGTAACACCAGTGAAGATCAGTATATCAGGTCTTATGTATGTCACTGGTGTTACCTTCCTTATGGATAACACCAGTGAAGATCAGTATATCAGGTCTTATGTATGTCACTGGTGTTACCTTCCTTATGGATAACACCAGTGGAGATCAGTATATCAGGTCTTATGTATGACACTGGTGTTACTGTCACTGGTGTTACCTTCCTTATGGATAACACCAGTGAAGATCAGTATATCAGGTCTTATGTATGTCACTGGTGTTACCTTCCTTATGGATAACACCAGTGAAGATCAGTATATCAGGTCTTATGTATGTCACTGGTGTTACTGTCACTGGTGTTACCTTCCTTATGGATAACACCAGTGAAGATCAGTATATCAGGTCTTATGTATGTCACTGGTGTCACCTTCCTTATGGGTAACACCAGTGAAGATCAGTATATCAGGTCTTATGTATGTCACTGGTGTTACCTTCCTTATGGATAACACCAGTGAAGATCAGTATATCAGGTCTTATGTATGTCACTGGTGTTACTGTCACTGGTGTCACCTTCCTTATGGATAACACCAGTGAAGATCAGTATATCAGGTCTTATGTATGTCACTGGTGTTACCTTCCTTATGGATAACACCAGTGAAGATCAGTATATCAGGTCTTATGTATGTCACTGGTGTTACTGTCACTGGTGTCACCTTCCTTATGGATAACACCAGTGAAGATCAGTATATCAGGTCTTATGTATGTCACTGGTGTTACTGTCACTGGTGTCACCTTCCTTATGGATAACACCAGTGAAGATCAGTATATCAGGTCTTATGTATGTCACTGGTGTTACCTTCCTTATGGATAACACCAGTGAAGATCAGTATATCAGGTCTTATGTATGTCACTGGTGTTACCTTCCTTATGGGTAACACCAGTGAAGATCAGTATATCAGGTCTTATGTATGTCACTGGTGTTACCTTCCTTATGGATAACACCAGTGAAGATCAGTATATCAGGTCTTATGTATGTCACTGGTGTTACCTTCCTTATGGATAACACCAGTGAAGATCAGTATATCAGGTCTTATGTATGTCACTGGTGTTACCTTCCTTATGGATAACACCAGTGAAGATCAGTATATCAGGTCTTATGTATGTCACTGGTGTTACTGTCACCTTCCTTATGGATAACACCAGTGAAGATCAGTATATCAGGTCTTATGTATGTCACTGGTGTTACTGTCACTGGTGTCACCTTCCTTATGGATAACACCAGTGAAGATCAGTATATCAGGTCTTATGTATGTCACTGGTGTTACTGTCACTGGTGTCACCTTCCTTATGGATAACACCAGTGAAGATCAGTATATCAGGTCTTATGTATGTCACTGGTGTTACCTTCCTTATGGATAACACCAGTGAAGATCAGTATATCAGGTCTTATGTATGTCACTGGTGTTACTGTCACTGGTGTCACCTTCCTTATGGATAACACCAGTGAAGATCAGTATATCAGGTCTTATGTATGTCACTGGTGTTACTGTCACTGGTGTCACCTTCCTTATGGATAACACCAGTGAAGATCAGTATATCAGGTCTTATGTATGTCACTGGTGTTACTGTCACTGGTGTTACCTTCCTTATGGATAACACCAGTGAAGATCAGTATATCAGGTCTTATGTATGTCACTGGTGTCACCTTCCTTATGGATAACACCAGTGAAGATCAGTATATCAGGTCTTATGTATGTCACTGGTGTTACTGTCACTGGTGTCACCTTCCTTATGGATAACACCAGTGAAGATCAGTATATCAGGTCTTATGTATGTCACTGGTGTTACTGTCACTGGTGTCACCTTCCTTATGGATAACACCAGTGAAGATCAGTATATCAGATCTTATGTATGTCACTGGTGTTACACCTTCCTTATGGATAACACCAGTGAAGATCAGTATATCAGGTCTTATGTATGTCACTGGTGTTACTGTCACTGGTGTCACCTTCCTTATGGATGACACCAGTGAAGATCAGTATATCAGGTCTTATGTATGTCACTGGTGTTACCTTCCTTATGGATAACACCAGTGAAGATCAGTATATCAGGTCTTATGTATGTCACTGGTGTTACTGTCACTGGTGTCACCTTCCTTATGGATAACACCAGTGAAGATCAGTATATCAGGTCTTATGTATGTCACTGGTGTTACTGTCACTGGTGTCACCTTCCTTATGGATAACACCAGTGAAGATCAGTATATCAGGTCTTATGTATGTCACTGGTGTTACTGTCACTGGTGTCTTCCTTATGGATAACACCAGTGAAGATCAGTATATCAGGTCTTATGTATGTCACTGGTGTTACCTTCCTTCCTTATGGATAACACCAGTGAAGATCAGTATATCAGGTCTTATGTATGTCACTGGTGTTACTGTCACTGGTGTCACCTTCCTTATGGATAACACCAGTGAAGATCAGTATATCAGGTCTTATGTATGTCACTGGTGTTACCTTCCTTATGGATAACACCAGTGAAGATCAGTATATCAGGTCTTATATATGTCTCTGGTGTTACTGTCACTGGTGTTACCTTCCTTATGGATAACACCAGTGAAGATCAGTATATCAGGTCTTATGTATGTCACTGGTGTTACTGACACTGGTCACACATTGTCACTGGTGTTACTGTCACTGGTGTCACCTTCCTTATGGATAACACCAGTGAAGATCAGTATATCAGGTCTTATGTATGTCACTGGTGTTACTGTCACTGGTGTCACCTTCCTTATGGATAACACCAGTGAAGATCAGTATATCAGGTCTTATGTATGTCACTGGTGTTAATGGATAACACCAGTGAAGATCAGTATATCAGGTCTTATGTATGTCACTGTGTTACTGTCACTGGTGTTACCTTCCTTATGGATAACACCAGTGAAGATCAGTATATCAGGTCTTATGTATGTCACTCTGTCACTACTGTCACTGGTGTTACTGTCACTGGTGTCACCTTCCTTATGGATAACACCAGTGAAGATCAGTATATCAGGTCTTATGTATGTCACTGGTGTTACTGTCACTGGTGTCACCTTCCTTATGGATAACACCAGTGAAGATCAGTATATCAGGTCTTATGTATGTCACTTGTGTTACTGTCACTGGTGTCACCTTCCTTATGGATAACAACAGTGAAGATCAGTATATCAGGTCTTATGTATGTCACTGGTGTTACTGTCACTGGTGTTACCTTCCTTATGGATATCACCAGTGAAGATTAGTATATCAGGTCTTATGTATGTCACTTGTGTTACTGTGTTACTCTACTGTTTCTGTCTGTCACATTAAATAAATAAAACACAATCTACTTATTTCTTGCATTTTCATTATTTTTCTGTAACTCTGACTACATGTGCTGAAAAAATAAATCGAGAAATAATATTTCATAAAATTTTTAATATTGCTAAAGAAGGTAACACCAGTGACAAAAAATTATACATGTGGTCTTGAAATAATTGCACAAAAAAGCTAAAAAACGTAATAATTAAGCTGTCATTTATATGTATTCATAAAGTCAAAAGGTAATCTAATAATGTGGTCTAAGTTTAAATGTTAAAAAAATAAATACATTTTAAGACATCTTGCCATACCAAAAGTTGACGTTTCTGTAGAATGACCCTAAATCTAAATCGTATAATAATACACACAATACTGTTTCCAGACAGTTTCAGCTCTTATAGTTGTTTCGGTTTAATTTATAACTCGAATTGTTGTTCAGCAAAATATTTTTTTAGGGCTGCCCTCGATTAAAGACTTTTCTAATCGACTAATAATTAGTCGACTAATCGCACATTTATATTAATAAACCATATAATTCATAATAATGAGCCTTTAATTGCCTACAGCCTATCAGCGCTCAAGCGCACACATAAAGCTTGCCACAGCACAGAAGTAATGATTATGAATACGTCAGGGAAAACAGCAAGAAGACTGCCTTAACATTATAATAATTCATTGATTGATGTTTTCTGTATTTTCGGCTGCAGTGATGAAGTCAACATCTCCACAGTTGACGTGCATGTCTCATACAGATTACATAATCTGAAAATATTTGTTTTCCATTTGAATTGGTTCATTTAAATGTAGACATTGCACTTACTATAGATATATCTTTCATATCTGTGAGGCAAAAACAGAGTTTCGGTTCTTTTCGTATTTGATCTTTATGGGCAAAAATGACAAAAAAAGTATTTTAAATTAAAGGAACACTCCACTTTTTTTGGAAATAGGCTCATTTTACATCTACCCAAGAGTTAAACAGTTGAGTTTTACTGTTTTTGAATCCATTCAGCCGATCTCTGGGTCTAGCGGTAGCACTTTTAGCGTAGCTTAGCACACTCTTTTCTAGGTTAATTGTAGAGCGAGCAGCCATGTAATGATAATGCAATTTACATGTTTCAGATGATAAGCCACATTTGAGATCGATGATCGAAATGAACGTTTGCATGTACTGACTGATGTACTGTAATTAACACATAGACCAGCTGTTAATGATGAGCGGACTGTATGAATTTTTTTTTTCTTGTCTTCGACTAACGGTTAGTCAACTATTAGGGGGCAGCCCTTATTTTTTTAATGCATAATAAAAATGCATGGCATAATAAACTGGTACTCCACAGTTTTGGTGGTTTTCAAGCCTTTGTTTCATACAGCTTTCCTCAAATCTTTCCTCCGTAGGCACTTCCACTGTCATCTGCAAACCTCTAGTCATTGATAGTCAACTCTTCATTATAGTAGCCCAACTGTTCGGCGGCTCGCACATCTTCAAGCGAGATGTCTCCGCAAACAAATTCATCAAAATCCAAGACATCGACATTCTCAAAGTCCGAAAGCCAAATGATGTGGAAATCTTCCACATCGACGAAGAGTCTTTCTTCATCATAGCCGACAGCTCCAAAGCCGGCTCGACAACTATTTATAAATGGAACGGCAACGGCTTCTACTCGCATCAGTCTTTGCATCCCTGGCACCGTGACACGGATGTGGAGTATCTAGAGATTTCTGGGAAGCCTCATCTGATCTTGTCCAGTAGCTCTCAGAGGCCGGTCATTTATCAGTGGAGCAAGAGCACCAAGCAGTTCGAACGGCGTACGGATATCCCAGAGATGGAGGACGTGTACGCGGTCAAACACTTCACCGTGAAGAGCGAGCTCTACATATGCCTGACCCGCTTCATCGGCGACTCCAAGGTGATGAAATGGGACGGTAGCATGTTCGCTGAGATCCAGACCATGGCCTCTCGTGGCTCCATGGTCTTCCAGCCGTTCTCGATAGCCAACTGGCAGTATGCTATCCTGGGCAGCGACTACGCCTTTACTCGGGTCTATCGCTGGGATGCTAAGAAAAGACAGTTCATTCATTTCCAGGAACTGAACATTCAAGCACCCAGGGCTTTTTCTCTGGTGTTTATTGACAACAGGGAGTTCCTTCTTGGCTCTAGTTTTAAGGGGCAAACACGTATATATGAACACCTGGTCCTTGACTTGAGTAGCTGATTTGCTTCATTGTGACAGTTGAGGACACTGATAAATGAGATCTCGCGAAGAACCTGTCCAAAAAAAGTCCAGGTCATGTTTAATTCTAAAATCCAAAGAAAGAAAAAAAAAATTTGGTCCCACTTTATATTAAGTGGCCTTAACTACTATGTACTTACATTTAAATTAATCCTTTGATACAATGCACTTATTGCGTACATACATGTTCTTACATTGTACTTAAATTTTCAAAAATACCTATATGTAGTTACATCTGTAATTAATTTCTGTATATAATTACACTATTGATTGACTCATCCCTTACACCTTAACCCACCCTTAAACCAACCTATACCACTTAACCTGTCCCTAACCTACCCGTATCCACCTCAATAGCAGCAGAAGTGTTTTACAATACAATATGAACACAATAAGTACATTGTACTTATTTTTTGATGCAAGTACATAGTAGTTAAGGCCACCTAATATAAAGCGTGACCAAATTTTTTTGTTTAAACTAAATGAAGCCTGTTTTAGGACTCAGTTCTCTATAGTCAACTTTTTTTTTTGTACTGTAATACAGTAATAATTGCTTAGTGTTAAGGTGAAATATTGTCACCATGCCTAAAACTCGTTATGATCCTAAATAGGCTTTATTTTCTTTATGCAAAACACAATTTTTTTGATTTTGGAGTGAAATATGACTAGGAAGTTTTCGTCAGATTCACCCGCCTCTTCTCAGCATGAAGACTCTTTGCATGATGGTGCCGTTAATTAGGTACCGCCATTGAAATTATCCAAGGTTTTTTTTTTACATGATCTTCTCATTGCATTCATTGTTGTGTTTTTACTCTGTGACTACTGTGCTTTCATTGAAATACTTGCTATTCTATTTATTCATGTTTATCTCAAATTAATCAGACAACTTGTTTACTGCTTTTTCAACTTGTAAACAATGTATTTTTGTGTGGCAGCTGGGTGACATACACTATATTGCCAAAAGTATTGGCACCCCCTTCTAATGAACAGGTTTGACTACTTTAGTAATTTCTATGAGTACAAATCTTAATGTTAAAGCATATAATGATATTCTAGGAAATTGTGTGCTTCTAATATTATAGCAACAGTTTGTACAGGACTCTTTTCTATTCTAACATGACAATGCCTCTGTGTATAAGACAAGGTTAAAAAAGAAAATGATTGATTCAGTCAGTGTGGAAGAACTTGACTGGTCTGCATAAAACCAAGTCCTAATCCCAGTTTAACACCTCTGGTGTGACTGTAAATGCAGACCTTGAGCCAAAAACTCATCACCAAACACCAATGACTTGTACATATGGGTTCAGTCATTTTAGACACTTCCAAAACTGTTGCAACAAAGATGGAAATACAATTTTTAAATACATGAATTATGTTCCCATCGTTGTTGCCACAGATTTGGAAGTGCATTTTTCTGTTCTAAAGAAGGGGGTGACAATACTTTTGTCTATATAGTGTAAGTACAAGTCATTGGTGTTTGGTGATGAGTTTTTGGCTCAAGGTCTGCATTTACAGTCACACCAGAGGTGTTAAACTGGGATTAGGACTTGGTTTTATTCAGACCAGTCAAGTTCTTCCACACTGACTGAATCAATCATTTTCTTTTTGAACCTTGTCTTATACACAGAGACATTGTCATGTTAGAATAGAAAAGGGTCCTGTCCAAACTGTTGCTATAATATTAGAAGCACACAATTTCCTAGAATATCATTATATGCTTTAACATTAAGATTTGTACTCATAGAAATTACTAAAGTAGTCAAACCTGTTCATTAGAAGGGGGCGACCCAATACTTTTGTCAATATAGTGTATTTGATATGCAGATTGGAAATTTGAAATACACATAGACAGTTTGACCCTGAGTAGTGTGTAGTGTTACTGTTGTTTTTTAGCATTTGCCTGTTTGTTTGAATCCTATTAACTACTAACAGTACAACCAATGTCAGTACTTTTTTCAACAAGTTTGTAAAGAGATAAAGAGCGTCTATATCACGACATGATGAAACTGCGATGTTGTTCTATTGGATACGTTTATGCATGCAGTTTCATGCCTACATTTTGGAGACACTGATACTAACTTTAAATAAAGACTTTCCAGAATGTTAAATGTTTTATATTGTCAAATTGCAAGAGGTAATTTTTCAGTGATTCAGGATGAAATTAGTTTTTCTTTCTGCTTGGAAAGAGAAATTATGTGGGCTCTCGTTCTGTAAAAAGGCCATGACCATCCAATAATGCGTGTCACTGTCGTTAGACTCATTTAGCATTTGTTTGCAATTCAATTAGTTCATTTGTGTCTGGAGGGCCACTCTTCTGCTAATTGTAATTCAATGCAACTAACCCAGCTAATCAATGTCTTCAGGAATATTAGAAACTCCAGGAAGGTCTGTTGAGCCCCCATCCAAGTATAACATAACATGACTATATGAATCATATGGAAAAAAAATAATAATAATAATGAGGAAGAAAATTTTTTGAGAAGATAATTGATGTATTTCCCTTTATTTTTAACTGTTTTTGTTCAGCATACAAATAATCATGGTCAACTATTAAAAATCTATTTTTTATTAAAGTTCAAAAAGTTCCATAAAAGGATATTAATGTTGTATTTTATTAGTGTTGTATTATGTATCCTTGTTAAAGGCTCTGAGCTGTTGATATGGATATCTGTGTTTCAGCTAGTGAATAATGTCCATTTATTTGAAAGCAGGTGAATTATGTGTAAATGCAAAGCCAGAATCAGGTTACTTTCATGTCATCAGTGCAAAACATAGGTTAGCAATATAATTAAACCAACATACGATACCTATACCAGGGCTTGGCAAACTTATAACGTGCCAGAGGTCACCACTTTCACTTTCTATGTTTACAGACAAAACATGCATCATTTGAAAGATGTAAAAATTGTGCTCCAACATATGACCACTCTTTTATATCTATTAGTGATCAAACTTTGCAGGTTAGGTTTAGAAGGAAAGGACTCCAAAAATTGTGCCCCTTCCAAAAAAAGTATATGTAACTCAATATTCCTTTGCCAAAACACTACTGTCTGCTAACAACAGTTAAACAATAGTCAGCAAAAGAAAGCTGTTATACAGTAGAGTCGTTCAGTCGTGTACACCTTCATAACAATGAATTGCATGTGCAGGAACATTTAATAAAGACATGGCACTGAGTAAATGCTTTTTCTTACATTAGCAGGGCTCCAGACTTAAAAATGACTTTGAAGAATTGGAATTTATTTAAGAATCAATTGCAGTAATATTTTTTTTTTAGTAAACTGCAGAATCAGACTTAGTTTTCCGTCACACTCTTAAGATCATTATTACTCATGTATGCAAAACTGCTAATACACTCCCATTTAAGAGCTGCATTACAAACTTGCAATTAAATGTTGTCTCTCTTGAGTTTTGGTGAAAACAGCAGCTGGAGAAAACTATCTGATGATATTTCACTCTAAACAGACCAAACACAACATTATTACTAACATGCTTCTGATAAACAAGGCCTATCAATCAGGCAAGATTTGAAATTGCAAATTTAAGCAATTGCAGCATAATGTTGAATTTTGATTACAAATGAAAGATTACAATGGAAGTTAAAGAGGCTGAGTTTTGGAGGATTTAAAAATGTGAAGTGGTTTGATGAGATTTGTCAATGAAGTTGTCAAATTTCTGATTAAAGTAATTCTAATATACTCCAAATTTATATTTGATATGAAACTGCTGCAATGATTTTTAGCAATGGTTATAGTTTAGTAAAGGAAAAGTGTGTTATTTATATTGAAGCATGGCACCAGTCGTGTTACTCCCATCACATCAGTTTATAATGCCGAGGCTGTTTAACTGTTTGAGATGTTTGTTCTCAAACCCAGTTTTTTAACTGACTAACTCTGAAAGCAAGCAGCTGTAATTGTACATGTGAATAAACTTATGATTAGATGACACTTTTTGTAAATGTACTGTACTATCTGTGTTTGACTAACAATCACCCATCCTTCATATACAGTAGATGTTCATTCAAAAGCATCCATTCAAGGAGATCCATCAAACTAAATATCCTCTCTACACCATCTGCCCTGCTTATGACCCCTCTGCAACTCGGCCTCAGACAATGATGAAATATGACAAACCAATAAAGTGTTTAGATTTTAAACTATCATCATAAAATGTTATTTTTTTGTCGCATTAGCAACGATTTTAGTGGCAGTCTGGAGCCCTGAATGAGTCAGCTTATTTTATGATGACTGCAAGATAAAGACACAATAATCAGTTCATAACATCTCACCGTTGCTGCGTGTAACTTTAATGCAAGCAGTCTGGATGTGTATAAATGTGTGAAGCAGCATTGTTAGAAGGGGTAGGGTCCCACGATGATGGTGAGCCGTAGTAAAGAGCTTGAGCGATAGTTCATTGCTGTGTGTTGAGCGATCATCTCCAGATCAACGATCAGCTCCTGTGGACCCTCCAGGGACTTGGTCAAGACCAGCATCGCACCAACGCTGCTGAACCGCTAAAGCAATTAACGACAAATACACAGACATTAAATATACTGCTGAATGGAGAAATACTCCCAAAAATTGATGGTGATGAGAAATAAATGCAGTTAGACATTTTTAATCAAAATCTATATTTCGAGGGGTGCGAACCAGTAAGTGACATTTTTTGGTGAAATGGAGATACACTATATTGGCAAAAGTATTGGCACCCCCTTCATTAGAACAGAAAAATGCACTTCCAAATCTGTGGCAACAACGATGGGAACATAATTCATGTATTTAAAAATTGTATTTCCATCTCTGTTGCAACAGTTTTGGAAGTGTCTAAAATGACTGAACCCATATGTACAAGTCATTGGTGTTTGGTGATGAGTTTTTGGCTCAAGGTCTGCATTTACAGTCACACCAGAGGTGTTAAACTGGGATTAGGACTTGGTTTTATGCAGACCAGTCAAGTTCTTCCACACTGACTCAATCAATCATTTTCTTTTTGAACCTTGTCTTATACACAGAGACATTGTCATGTTAGAATAGAAAAGAGTCCAAACTGTTGCTATAATATTAGAAGCACACAATTTCCTAGAATATCATTATATGCTTTAACATTAAGATTTGTACTCATAGAAATTACTAAAGTAGTCAAACCTGTTCATTAGAAGGGGGTGCTAATACTTTTGGCAATATAGTGTATATACATAAAATGAAAGCTCTTAATGAGTTCTTGCTACTGGCAAAAGTACTGTCATCCATGAGTGTACAAATTTGTATTATAAACAATTGAAATCAGTACACAAAGTCAGATCAAACTATGGTAAAATTGTTGTTTTGGCTCGCCTGTAAAGTTGGTGAAATGTCACTTACGATCACTTCGATTTGTTGCATCCACACTGACAAAATTAACAAGCAAACATGAGGTAGAGGTAGAGCACTCTTTAGCCTGTTGTTGTTGTTGTTGTTGTTAAAGAACCTGTATGTACAACCTGAATTCTGGAAATGTTGGGACGTTTTTTAAACTTGAATAAAATGTACCATACCAACATACAGAAATACCAAATACTTTGGGTAGATGGGTATGTCCCCCTCATGCTGCAAAACAGCTCTAATGTGTCGATAAAGACCTCTGAATGTGTCCTGTGTTAAATGGCACCAAGACATTAGCAGAAGATCCTTTAAGTCAGGGGTACTCAAGTTCAGAGGCCAAGCAGGCCGCATTTAAACCACATAAAATGCGAAGGAGAACAAATTGCAATTTGTAACATCAAACTTTTACTGATTTAGAATGCACTGCTTTACTGATTTTTTTAATTTAGTTTATTGCTTATCTAAGTCTTGCATGTCCTATTTAAAATAATACTGAACATGAAAAAAAAAATCTGTTTTGCTATATTGATGCAAAATAATTAATGCATTCATACTCAGAGTACTGAACAAACTCAAAATGCTAAAACTCAAAACATTCTTGAGCAAATATAGTTCACATATTTCTGTAGAAAGAAGTATAATTTTTCCTATTTAAGCCCAAAAAAAGGGCAGAGTGCACATCACTGAGCGATAAACACATGTAATCTGTTTCATTCATACTGGACACCAGAGGGCACCCTCACACGGAAACTCCACATACGCATCACAGAATATACAGTGGCATGCAAAAGTTTGGGAACCCCTTGCAGAATCTGTGAAAATGTGAATAATTTTAACAAAATAAGAGAGAAAATACAAAATGCATGTTATTTTTTATTTAGTACTGTCCTGAGTAAGATATTTTACATAAAATATGTTTACATATAGTCCACAAGACAAAAAATAGCTGAAATTATTCAAATAACCCCCTTCAAAAGTTTGGGAACCCTTGGTTCTTAATACTGTGTGAGGTTACCTGGATGATCCACGACTGTTCTTTTGTTTTGTGTTGGTTGTTCATGAGTCTCTTGTTTGTTCTGAACAGTTGAACTGAGCACTGTTCTTCAGACAAATCCTCCACGTTCTGTAGATTCTGAGTTTTCCAGCATTTTTGCATATTTGAACCCTTTCCAGCAGTGACTGATGATTTTGAGATCCATCTTTTCACACTGAGGACAATTGATGGACTCAAACACAACTATTAAAAAAGGTTCAAACATTCACTGATGCTCCAGAAGGAAACACGATGCATTAAGAGCCGGGGGGTGAAAACTTTTTGAATTTGAAGATCAAGGTAAATTGTACTTAATTTGTCTTCCGGGAAACATGCAAGTATCTTCTGTTGCTTCCAAAGGGCAGTAATAAATGGAAAAAAATATATATTTCAACAAAAGAAAAAAGTTGGAAATCTTCATCCTGTTCAAAAGTTTTCAACAGCCAGCTCTTAATGCATCGTGTGTTCTTCTGGAGCATCAGTGAATGTTTGAACCTTTTTTAATAGTTGTGTTTGAGTCCCTCAGTTGTCCTCAGTGTGAAAAGATGGATCTTAAAATCATACAGTCACTGCTGGAAAGGGTTCAAATATGCAAAAATGCTGGAAAACTGCAGAATCTACAGAACGTGGAGGATTTGTCTGAAGAACCGTGCTCAGTTCAACTGTTCAGAACAAACAAGGGACTCGTGAACAACCAACACAAAACAAAAGAACAGTCGTGGATCATCCAGGTAACCTCACACAGTATTAAGAACCAAGGGTTCCCAAACTTTTGAAGGGGGTTATTTGAATAATTTCAGCTATTTTTTTGTCTTTTGGACTATATGTAAACATATTTTATGTAAAATATCTTACTCAGGACAGTACTAAATAAAAAATAACATGCATTTTGTATGATCTCTCTTATTTTGTTAAAACTATTCACATTTTCACAGATTCTGCAAGGGGTTCCCAAACTTTTGCATGCCACTGTATAATATATAATAATATAACTGAAGAGAAATAACTGATGATGCTCCAGGAAATCCCTAATATGGGCAAAGGCATACAGCTACTGCTGTGACTGAATAAAAAGAAGATAAACACTTGAACTGATCAAACATGAAGACGGAAAACACTAAACGCGACAATATCAAGCTTAGCGTTAGTTCTGGAAGGTCACGTTAGTCAAGCTTGCATCAACTGACTCTCAGCTGATCCACGTCTATCTACAGGAATATGACGCCAATCTCAGCATTCATATATGAGGTCCTTCAGTATTATCAGCAGCTTTTGCGTTGCTCAATTTTGTTTTCGATATTCCTCACATTCAGAATATATTTTCTGCCTCGTTCTGTGACAAAACATGCACATTAGATTACAAAATGAAGTTATTTCAAATACTCGTCTCTCGTTCTGTAAAGGGTACATTGAGAGTGAGACTAATGTTGTTGTAGGGACCTAGGATGGTGTGCCATGGTTATCATGACATCAGTTCCTGAGTAAAAATGTGACAGTGAGCATTACAGGTGTCCAGCTCATTATTATAGCATAGTGTACACAACATCAGAATCAGAATCAGAATGAGATTTATTGCCAGGTATGTTTACACATACGAGAAATTTGTTTTAGTGACCAAATATACAAAATAGACAATGTGCAAAATAGCAAAAACACAATATACAAAATAGACAATATTGTATGTACAGGTATGTTATGTGCAAATTTGAAATGTAAATAAGGATGTGTGTTACAACCTGAATTCCAGAAATGTTGGGACGTTTTTTAAATTTGCATAAAATGAAAACTAAAAGAATTTCAAATCACATGAGCCAATATTTTATTCACAATAGAACATCGATAACATAACAAATGTTTAAATTGAGAAATTGTACAATTTTATGCACAAAATGAGCACATTTCCAATTTGATGCCTGCTACAGGTCTCAAAATAGTTGGGAAGGGGGCATGTTTACCATAGTGTAGCATCTCCTCTTCTTTTCAAAACAGTTTGAAGACATCTAGGCATCGAGGTTATGAGTTTCTGGAGTTTTGGTGTTGGAATTTGGTCCCATTCTTGCCTGATGTAGGTTTCCAGCTGCTGAAGAGTTCGTGGTCATCTTTGACATATTTTTCGTTTAATGATGCACCAGATGTTCTCTATAGGTGAAAGATCTGGACTGCAGGAAGGCCAATTCAGCACCTGGACTCTTCTACTACGAAGCCATGCTGTTGTAATAGCTGCAGTATGTGGTTTTGCATTGTCCTGCTGAAATACACGTCCTCCGGAGGGGAGCATATGTTGCTCTAAAACCTTTATATACCTTTCAGCATTCATAGTGCCTTCCAAAACATGCAAGCTGCCCATACTGTATGCACTTATGCACCCCATACCATCAGAGATGCTGGCTTTTGAACTGAATGCTGATAACACACTGGAAGGTCTCCCTCCTCTTTAGCCCGGAGGACACGGCGACCGTGATTTCCAACAAGAATGTCAAATTTGGACCTGTCTGACCATAGAACACTCTTTCTCTTTGAAACAGTCCATTTTAAATGAGCCTTGGCCCACAGGACACGACGGCGCTTCTGGACCATGTTCACATATGGCTTCCTTTTTGCATGATAGAGCTTTAGTTGGCATCTGCAGATGGCACGGCGGATTGTGTTTACTGACAGTGGTTTCTGGAAGTATTCCTGGGCCCATTTAGTAATGTCAATGACAGAATCATGCCGATGAGTGATGCAGTGCCGTCTGAGGGCCCGAAGACCATGGGCATCCAACAAAGTTCTTCGGCCTTGTCACTTACGCACAGAGATTTCTCCAGTTTCTCTGAATCTTTTGATGATGTTATGCACTGTAGATGATGAGATTTGTAAAGCCTTTGCAATTTGACATTGAGGAACTTTTTTTTAAGTATTCCACAATCTTTTTACGCACTCTTTAACAGATTGGAGAGCCTCTGCCAATCTTTATTTCTGAGAGACTCTGCCTCTCTAAGACATCCCTTTTATAGCTAATCATATTACAGACCTGATGTCAATTAATTAATTAGTTGCTAGATGTTCTCCCAGCTGAATCTTTTCAAAATGTCTTGCTTTTTTAGCCCTTTGTTTCCCCGTGCCAACTTTTTTGAGACATGTAGCAGGCATCAAATTTGAAATTAGCTCATTTAGAGAATAAAAGTGTAAAATTTCTCCGTTTAAACATTTGTTATGTTCTCTATGTTCTATTGTTAATAAAATATTGACTCATGTGATTTGAAAGTCTTTTAGTTTTCATTTTATTCAAATTTAAAAAAACGTCTCAACATTTCCATAATTCGGGTTGTAAATAAATAAATGTATGATAGTGTTGTGTGCTCCACGTTTATTGTAAAGTGTTCATGAGATGGATTGCCTGAGGGAAGAAACTCTTCCTGTTCCTGTAGCATTGACCAGATGGCAACAGTTCAAAGAGAGAGTGTGCTGGATGTGAGGGGTCCAGAGTGATTTTGTACTTAACGGCATGGAGGGAAGTACTCTCTCTGGATAAGTACAGTTCTTGGAGAGTGGGGAGGGTTGTACCAGTGATTCGCTCAGTAGTCCGGACTTATCCAACGTAGTCTTCTGAGGTCAGATTTGGTAGCTGAACTAAACCAGACAGTTATTGAAGTGTAGAGAACGGATTCAATGATGGCAGAGTAGAACTGTTTCAGCAGCTCCTGTGGCAGGTTGAACTTTCTCAGCTGGTAAAGGAAGTACAACCTCTGCTGGGCCTTTTTAACAATGGAGTCAATGTGATTGTCCCACTTCAGGTCCTGGGAGATGGTGTTGCTCGGGAATCTGAATGACTCCACTGTTGTTACAGTGCTGTCAGAATGGTTACATGGTTACATGGTGTCAGAAGTGACGGAGTAGTAGGGTAACAATGAACTAAACCTGAAGAGCACTCATATAAAGAGTCTAAGGGGAAAATGTAGAGAGAGGTGCCAGCCCCACCAATGTTAGACTCACAGCTAGTACCGCTAGGCAAGTTCGACTTTGCCAATACAACTGAATGGCCAAGATGGATGAAGCGGTTTGAGCGCTACAGAATTGCATTGGAATTAGATAATCACAAGAATGCAAGGTAAATATGTTAATGTACGTTGCCAGCGAAGATGGTGAAGAGATTTTGTATGTGTTACCCTTGACTGAGGATCAAAAGAAATTGTATGCTGCCGTTACTTAAGCTTTTAATAAACACTATCTTAGCAAATGGAATATCATTTTTGAAAGAGCGAGATTCAACAAGCAAAATCAAGAGCCAGTGTACAGTGTAGAGTCATTCATTACAGCAGTTTATTCACTTGCTGAGCTGTGTGATTTCAGAGCACTAAAAGAAGGTTTGATAAGAGATCAGATCATCGTCAGCATACATGACACCAAGCTGTCAGGAAGTTTACTGTTAGATGCAGACCTGACGCTAAAGAAAGCAATAACAAGAGTAAGACAAAGCGCAGCGGTGAAAAAGCAGCACCCAATACTACGTGGAGCAGAGCAGCCAATAGCACAAGTGGAATCTATACACAGAAATTACAGAAAAATGCAGACAACATTTAAAAAGAAAACAGAGAACTACTCATTGGGATGTGGCAGATGCAGGAACTTAAAGAAACATCACTGGAAAGACTGCCCAGTTCGAGATGTTGACTGTAGGAAATGTCACCGTAAACAACATTTAGCAAAAAAATGTAAGTCAACAAGGGGTGTTAACGACATTACAGAGAGGCAACTGGAGACCAAAGAGGGGGGAGATTTTGCTTTTTTGGGAGAGGTGTATACACAGGAGAATGAGGGGTGGAATTAACTCATTAGACTAAATGGTTTCAAGTTGGACACGGGAGCTGCTGTTACAGCAATTCCAAGCAGCAGCTTCTCCACCCGGAAACATGGTGCTCTGCAGCCCACAGAGCTGGGGGAAGTCGTGGCCTAATGGTTAGAGAGTCAGACTCATAATCCAAAGGTTTTGGGTTCGAATCTCGGGTCCGGCAGGGATTGTTGGTGGGGGAGTGAATAACCAGCGCTCTCTCCTCCTTCAATACCACGACTGAGGTGTCCTTGAGCAAGTCACCGAACCCCCAACTGCTCCCCGGGAGCTGTAACATGGCTGCCCACTGCTCCGGGTGTGTGTTCACTTAGGATGGGTTAAATGCAAAGAATACATTTCACTGCTGGTTATATACTCTCTATATAATCGTGTATGTGACAATTAAATTAAATTAAACTAAAATTAAATTTGTAAGTCGCTTTGGATAAAATCGTCTGCTAAATGACTAAATGTAAATGTAAAGGATCCACACAATTGAGTTGGAACCGAGTGCAGTGCCATATGCCCTTTCATCCCCAAGCCGGGTACCCCTTCCTATGAGAGATAAGGTGCGTGCTGAGCTGAAACACATGGAGGACATGGGGGTCATTTCCAAAGTGACCCCACCCACCCACCCCATGGTGTGCAGGTGACAATGGTCACCAGGGGTATAGTCAAGAGCTAAGCTAGGGCTCGCCAGGCCATCTGGTGGCCAGGATTGTCCGTACACATAAGTCAGCTAGTGGAAAACTGCAGCACATGCTCACAGCATAGGGAAGAACACAGAGAACCCTTGCTGACCACCCACAGCCACAGCCAATACACTTATTGCAGCACTGAAGGATGTGTTTAGCCGCCACAGAATTCCAGAGACTATTATGTCAGACAATGGACCACAGTATAGCTGTGCACTCTTTAATAACTTTGCAAGTGATTACGGGTTTACACACATTACCAGCAGTCCGAGATACCCGCAAGCAAATGGTGAGGCAGAGCGTGCTGTGGCAACAGTGAAAGGACTCTGGAAAGGAGGCAGAGAGAAAACAAAAGCTTTGCTGACATATCGTGCTACGCCTCTGGAGAATGGTTACTCCCCAGCACAACTCCTCATGGGGAGATCTCTACGTACCACGATACCACAGCTTCCAACATTTTAACCCCGTGATGGCCAAAAATCAAGGACCGAAGATCCCCACAATGGAGCAGATGACCACTTCAGTGGAGCCGATGGCGCAGATAACCACCACGGCGGATCAGGCGGGACTAGAACAACAGGTTAACAACGGCCTGTACGGCCATAGTAGGACAAGCAGAGAGTTCATGGATGGTCCCCTTGGCAGTGACAGGACGGGCAAAGAGTTCATGAACGGGCTCCTTGGCCATGACAGGACAGGCAGATTGTTCATGAGCAGCCTCCTTGGTCATGACAGGACAGACTGTGAGTTCATGAACATCCTCCATGGCTGTGACAGGACAAGCAGAGAGTTCATGAGCGGAAGCCGCCACCTCAGGAGGTTCTGCAGTGGAAGGTTCTGGAGGTTCTGCAGCAGACTCATGTACAAGAGAGGACTCTGGGGCAGACTCGTGGATAGGAGAGGCCTCTGAGGAAGGCTTGTGGACTTGGGTAACAAAGCAGTAAGTAGTCCAAACACACAGGATGGCTACCGCCATAACAGGAAGCACTGAGGATAGGGGAACAGTCTCTGTGATAGCCAGTGCTGAGGCCCTGGGGATTCCAGCTGCTCTCACTAATAACAGTGGTGGGTCAATCACACTGGCAATCATTCTTATCAGTCCTGGTCCAAGCTTCGCATCCGCAGGAGCTTGGGTACTATAGTATACTATACTATTAAAAAAAAATCCATAGGGGAAACTTACATGATATCCGTGGCATGACAAGACTCTAGCATGGTGACCATGGTGTTATGAGGCTCAGGCGTGGTGGCCATCTTGGCCGGGGACTCAGGCGTGGCGGCCATCTTGGCCGGGGACTTAGGCGTGGCGGCCATCTTGTGACGAGGCTCTTGAGTGCCAGCTATCTTGTGAAGAGGCTCTTGAGTGGCCGGAATGACGTGAGCAGACCCTGGAGTAGCAGGCATGATGTGAGCGGACCCTGGAGTAGCAGGCATGATGTAAGCGGACCCTGGAGTAGCAGGTATGATGTAAGCGGACCCTGGAGTAGCAGGCATGATGTGAGCAGGCCCTGGAGTAGCAGGCATGATGTAAGCGGACCCTGGAGTAGCAGGCATGACGTGAGCGGGCCCAGGAGCCAGTTGCATAAACATAGTCACCATGTTAAGACTGTGCCTTAAGAACTAGTTTGACTAATTGGCAGTTAACCAAGTGGCTATCAGTCTTACTTCTCAGATGCAAATTAGATCAATCTACATTTTTATGTAACTGACTTTAAAAATTTATGACCAATCTTGCAGGAAAAAATTAGGTGTCTAAATTTTAAGACTAGCCTTAGTTTATGCAACCAGCCCTGGAGTAGCAGACATGACGTTATCAGGCCTTGGCATAGCAGCCATGACGTGAACAACTGAAGTGAAGTGAAGTGATTTGTGGTATGACCCATACTCGGAATTTGTGCTCTGCATTTAACCCATCCAAGTGCGCGCACACACACAGTATAGAACACACACCCAGAGCAGTGGGCAGACATATTGTTGCGGCGCCCAGGGAGCAGTTGTGGGTTCGATTCTTCCTCAAGGGTCTCACCTCACTCGTGGTATTGAGGGTGAAAGAGAGCACTGGTTATTCACTCCCGCCGGACCTGAGACTCGAACCTGCAACCTTCGGGTTACAAGTCCGACTCTAACCATTAGGCCACAATCAATTAAAACTGAAGTCATTAAAAAGAAGTCATTACTGAAGTCAACATTAATACTGAAGTCTTTCCATTTATTTTCAATGCTATAACAAAGATGTAAGATTGCAGCATCTGTGTGTGTATGAAACCAGAGAGAACAAATCCATGATATCCATGAACGTTATGTTATTCAGCATTGCTATTGATGACAGTAGTTATCAGCAAATAACACAGCTAAGAACGTTGCAACTGACAAGTCAGCATAAAGTATGAAAGCACCTTATACGGGATTCAAAACTTAATCAGCAACCAGTGTAATGATGCAGGTGAACAGGTGAGATGTGGTCTCTATTTGTTATTTGTTAAAAGCCTCACTGCAACAGGTTAGGGGTGAGCGATATGACCAAAATCCTATAACAAAATATGAGTTATTTTATTTCCCTAGAAGTATTATACTTTTAATTCCAATATATAAAGATGAAGCCTTTGCAATTAAACACTATCCAAACAGACTTTCTCCCATCCTCCTCCAGAAATTATTTAAAAGGTGACAGTGACACTGTTTTTAAGTTTATTCAAATCACAGCACTGGCAAAAAAGGATAAAAAATGCAATGCAGTAAAAAATAAATAAAATAATGATATTTCCCCACAATGATAAATGTGCTGTCAAATATCCCGCTCTGTGCTTTGGAGAGAACTTGGGGAAACAATCAGGGTGGAGCACGTCTCTTGACTAATGTTTTTCTATTTTTTCCTGATACAGAGACACAGAGAAACGTTTACGTTCAGCAAGATCGAGACATTTATATTTGATTATGGGATACCAGGGAAAGCAAAACTGAATTACCTGCATGTGTGCAATGAGGCCTTACAAATCAGGCCTTACCTTGCCTAACAAGAATCTGTGTTAAAACTGAATATGAGAAGAGATAAAGAATGAATGCACAGTGTGACCAGTAATATCTAATTTGTCAACAAATGACTTGACATCTACCATCGTCACTACGGCCTAAAGCTACTAATACAGTTGGCTTACAGCACCACTCAGTGGTCAAACCACAGTAGTCTGATGTGTTCTTTGTACGTCAAAACCACTAAAAAAAATTAAGCCATCACTTTAAACATGTTGACCATTGCCAAAAATATGATCTGTCAAAGAAATATCAAATGGCTTAGTTTCATGCAGCACACAAGGTTTGGTTACTCACCCTAAGGACGAACTCTCCTCCATCATTGCCAGCTTTAATCCTGAAGGTGTAGTGTGCACTGGAGAAGATGTTTGTGGCTTGAATCTGGAAGATATCTGCTGGTACGGTGCGCTCTGAATGAATGTTCATGTATTTGTAAACGATAGACTGTGGCAGGCCTCGACACGCACCCGTAGACTGGCACGAACACCGGCTAGGAATAAGAGCAAGAACATTACTCTCTTTTACTCAATGCTTAAGTGTTAAATCAAAACTTATAAACAAAGACCGACTTACTTTTCTGACGTCAGCACGTAAGGCTCCTCACACGGGTTCTGAGGGTAACAGCGATGACCTCCGTAATAGTTCCAGCACATCTCATCTTCCCTACACTCGTGGCCTGTGTCACACTCATTGATGTCTATGACGCCAGAGAAAAGACTGTGATTAGCAATAAGTCATACCTATCGTATAAATGAACATGCAGGCCTTCCAACAGGCCAAACAACTTAATCCACGCTCCAGGCAAAAAGCACACAAAGTTTTGCATGTTGAATATCCCATTTCAGTTGGACGTATGTCGAATTACGGAAGTAATATTGCTACTGGAAATTCAAATGGCAAGATACACAACATAAACTTCATCTAACATCTTTCCTGTGTTCAGAACAGATAAACAGCCTTTTTGTTTCAAGTAGGAAGGTAACACTTTATTTTTACTGTATTCCTTTTACATGCACTTTAGTAATAACAGTAAATCATGCGTAATTACATTCAACTAACCTTAAACCTATGAGTGATTCTATAGTTGGAGATACATTTGGCATTTCAGAAAGTTAAGAAAAAAAAATTCAGTATCTTATTGAAAACATATTTAATTTTAATAATTTAGTGCTTCCTTTTTTTACTTTTAATGAAAAAACAGATGTCTTTATGGTATTGTTTGTCAACTCTGTTACGGACAAATTAGCCAATGTGTAGAAATAACAATAAATCATAACAGGAAAAATCCTTCTTGTTTCATTAGATAAACAGTCCTTGCATTCCATCACTTGAAACTGAGATAATATTTAATCTATGCATACCTTAAAAATTAAAATAATACTTATGTCTTCACAGAACCGTCCACTTGGAGCAAATATTTTTTCATCTGAAAATGTATTATAAACAATATCCAGTTAAAAAAAAAAGTTGTTGAAATATTATAAAGGTGCAGAAATAAATCAATAATGAGATTTTAAACAATTTTTTTTGTTTTGTGAAAATAGTTCATAAACAGAGTTGACCCTTTAAGTAACATAATTGACAGAATTGTCCGGTGGACTGTCAATTCTGTTACTGCATTGTCAACATTGTTACTCTACCTTGGTAACAGAGTTTGACCGTAACAGAATTGACAATTATATTTATTTTTTGTCAAAAACTCCACTCGATAGCATAAATGCTAAGAACACGTGGCACTAATGAAATAATGATTAAAAGACTTTTAAATAACACAAAGTGTGATCAATTCAAAATTCTGATATTGTGGTAACAGATTTGACACTTTATAAAATAACTCTTGGTGTAAGAACTTTTTAGATTAAAATATTTTCTTAGAGAAAGCACATAGACTTATCAGTGCTTCAGATCTTATCAGTGAGGAAACGTGACATCATTTCCTGTATCGGACATAGTTGTGGGAGATAATTCCACTAATTTAAAGGCAAAGTATGGTATGGTAACAGAGTTGACGCAAGATTTACGTTTCTACAGGACATAAAGATCTACATTTTTATATACAAAAATTATGTTGTAGAATTAGGTAAATGACTCTTTAGGGCTTTTTATACATGAAATATTACCAAACAAAAAGTACAATAAAATATTCTGATTACACAATGATACATGATGGAAAAAATGCACTGACTAATTTGGCCAAGAAGAAATCATGATTTTCAGCTATTTAAGACACTTTTAGCAAAGAATATCATATTTTTACGGACTGTAACATCTTGTAATTCATAACAATGAGTAACACAGTATTAAAATATTTAAAAATATAACCGTTTGAAAAAAGCAGAAAAAAAAATGACACCAAACATACCTGCAATTATAGAATCACCCCTATAGTAAGTACATGCTGTTAATTAATTTTACTCAGTGCTTAAATGTATAATTACATTGTAACAAGGACACCTTAAAATAAAGTGTAACGCATTTGAGCTCTGCATTGTTTCCATTAGCAAGTGGATGGGAATTTCTGGCCCATCTTGCTCTGATGTGAAATATCTGGGTGTGGATGGAGAGAGACAAGGCCAGGCAATGACGAGTGTTATATTTTATGAAGGAGGAGGCTGATACCTTGACACATTCTTGTTCTCTGTAGCTGATATCCATCTGGGCAGATGCAGGAATATCCACCCGGGTTGTTAATACACACATACTGGCACATGTAGCTGGAGAATGCGCACTCATCGATGTCTAGACACAAAGCAGAACAACACA
The DNA here is from genome assembly GCA_027422415.1 of Schizothorax lantsangensis. Lineage (NCBI taxonomy): Eukaryota > Metazoa > Chordata > Actinopteri > Cypriniformes > Cyprinidae > Schizothorax > Schizothorax lantsangensis. The sequence goes on along the minus strand of CM049852.1, from coordinate 4,484,671 downwards.
AACTCAACAAACAGTAACAATTAAACCACACTGAGACACATCCATCATCTTTGTCTAAAACTAGGCTGAAAATAATCTAGCTAATGATAAAGAATTACTTTTAGGGCTGCTCAATCAAAATTTTGAACTCAAACAATTGAATTTTAGATGAAAATGCACAAAATGCAATAACTGTGCATTTCAATTTGTTTCATGTTTGGCATGTTTGTGAATGAGCACCGGTAATCTGAAGTGTTTAGTAGCAGGTGAAATAATGCACCCAAACACATCACATACCGTATATATAAAAAATTAATCACAAGTCAAGTAATGAATGTGCTCTTTCCGTAAGAGCGCAATGAAACATGGGATATTAAACAACTAACATAAAGAATTCACAAACATTTCTATTCACAAGGACCATTTTTACATGTTTGTATTTAGTCGTTGCGCCCTCTTGGTGTTCACTTATCTTTTTTTTAACTGAAACAACTTCTTTAAAATCTGAATGTAATAAAAAAAATTGAAATATTAAATTAAAAAAATATTTTAAAATCAAATGAGGTTTTGAACCCCTTTTGACAGCTCTCATTATTACATGTTAAGCACTGAACCTACACAAACTAATACACTTGCCAAGTAGAAAGTGCACTCGAAACAAGCACAGGAACATCCAGCATTAGCACTTACCCACACAAGAGACTGTATCCGGCGCGAGTTCATAACCCTGCTCACACTGACAGATATATGAGCCCAGGAGGTTGAAACACTGATGTTGGCATGGCTGAGTCAGATCACACTCATTCACATCTGAAACAAATCCATACATAGTTACTGAATACAATATACAGTACATCTAATCTATCGACAGGTAATTTACTCAGTTATGTTTAGCACAATTCCACCTGTAATATTGCTTTTTACAATATTTTTATACGTTAGTTAATACTAACAATATTTATATGGACAGTTCATATACTTCTTCTCTAACAACAAAAAAAGGTCCAAAACAAGTCAAAGCATCAAGTAGGGGTGTGCAATATCAACTGTCGACGACATTACTGTAATTGTTATTTTAATGTGTGAGCTGATTATGGAAGATGTCATTCACTTTACAAAACCCAAACAAAAACATGCCTTGATCGTGCATGCTTTCACTATCAAGACGTGCATTTCAAAATGCAAACAAAAATCAAGATATGGGGGCAAACAAAAGTATATTAAGTATATTTATATCATAAAATATAGTTAAGAAATATCATCCAAGCAAGAGTTTTTCCTATTTATTGATTGCAAATATGACATTTTATAAAAACAGTTTAATAAACAAAAAGTTAATACTGAGTGATAGTCCAAGAACTATTAGCTTGTATTTTGTTCTGTTGTATATTGAACTGTTCCTCAATTTTCACAGTTCCTGTTGGGTGGTGGTACTTGTGTTTGACCCATCTTGTGCTACTTCCATAGCCGCTGATTTTGTTCACCGTGTCTAGTTGTCACGTTACGCTGTTCACGGAACATGCCGGAGGCATGAGGAAACGTTTAACAGTCTTTAATGAAGGGAACACTGGGAATAATCACAACAGGAGCTTGAGCAAACAACGGGGTGGAGACGGAGAGCCAATGAGCCAGGGAGACGGGGAGGATCTGGGGGACCAAGGCAGAGCAGATGGTGCCGGTGACCGAGGCGGAGACTGGGATCCAGATGGCCGCGGTGGAGCCGGAGCAACAGAGGACTGAGGAGGAGCCGAAGGTATGGAGGAGCCTGACGGAGTCGGAGGGACGAGGTGCAGCGGGAGGAGTGGAGTCCCGAGGCGCAGGATGGTCGATGACAGACCAAGGCAGAGCCAGAGGGACGAGGGAGCCCGGCGGAGCCAGTGGACAGATGGGCCACGGCGGAGAGGAGGAAGCTAGGAGCCATGGTGGAGCCGACGGGTCAACTGGGCCGAGGCGGAGTCCGGAGCTTAGAGGCTGGAGGCGGAGTCAAGGGATACTCCGACCACGGCGGCGCTGGAGGATGGCAGTCCCGTGGAGCTCGCACCATATAGATGGTGGGCTGAGGGCGAGCAGAGGGGCTGCCAGACGACAGCGGAGGAGGAGGGAGAAGCGGGTGGGAGGGCGGGCATTTGTGAGCCTCCAGGCTTTCAGGCCTGAACTCAGGAACGGGAGCCCTCTCTGGGCTTAACTCTGGAACGGGAGTCCTCACTGGGCTTAACCTGTTAACCAGCGCCCCCCATATTGGGAATCACAGCTGAAAATGACTAACTAACTTAAAATGGTAACAGCTCCTGACTTCAGTGTGCCACACACACAATTTTTTGGAACGGGAGCCCTCTCCTCTTCAGTGTGGCACAGTCGCCGCGCCATACTCAGCTCATCCTCAGCCGCGGTGCAGGGGGTGGAGCTCCTCTCCGTGCTCTCACTCTCCGCGGCATTCTCCCTCGAGGCGGGCGTTGTTGCCGCCTCACGCACCTGGACTGAGGTCACTAGCAGCTCCGGCTCCGTGGCGATCCATGGCACTGTCGTTCCGTGCGGCGATGGCTCGTCGGTGGGCTCTGGCTCTCCGTCAGCGGTGGGCTCGGGCATGCGCTCCGCGCAATGGGGAGATGGTAGGCTGGGCACTGGGTCCGGAGTGGCACTGGCGAGATCCCCCTCAGAACTGATGGTGAATGGGGATCCGTGTCTCACCAATGTCCACTCCACAAAGGCGGCGAAGTCCTCTCGAGGACCATCTTCGGACGACGGCGCTCTGCATGCAATGTTTAAACTGGCGTCGTAGAATGCACAGAGCACGTTGTCCGGGTAGCTGGTGGTGTTAGCTAGGAGCAGGAAAAGTCTGGTATGGTCCTCAAGAGCTTTGTCCCCCTGCTCCAGCAGGAGGAGGAGGAATTCGGGCCGAAGAAGGGCATCCATACAGGAACACACAACGGAAACAAAAACACTGAGAGAAAGCGGGAAACAAAAATGGAGGGTAGACACACGGAGGTAACTGTATTCGGTCGGGTCTTCTGTCTATTACACTGTTCACGGAACACGCTGGAGGCACGAGGAAACGTTTAACAGTTTTTAATCAAGGAAACACTGGGAATAATCACAACAGGAGCTTGAGCAAACACACGTAGAAACAAGTAGACCCGACAAACACTAACTGAACGGACTGGGTCTTATAAACACAGGACAATCAGAGAAACACAGGTGCATGGAATTAATCAATTAAACTAAACAAGGACAGGAAGGTGACCAAATAAGGCAAAACAGGAACTGAAACACATGACTAAACCGGTCCAATCCTGACACTAGTTTAGTTAATCATTATCCTGTGTATATATAACCCTTTGTTTCAGTTGTCCTGTGTAAGTTCTTGTTTTGCTATGTTAAAGGTAGGGTAGGATAGTTAGAATTTAATATGCAATCCGAATTCCAGAAATGTTGGGACATTTTTTTAAGTTTGAATAAAATGAAAACTAAAAGACTTTCAAATCACATGAGCCAATATTTTATTCACAGTAGAACACAGATAACATAACCAATGTTTAAACTGATAAATTTTACACTTTTATCCACTAAATGAGCTCATTTCAAATTTAATGCCTGCTACAGGTCTCTAAAAAGTTGGCACAAGGACAACAAAGGGCTGAAAAAGCAAGAAATTTTGAAAAGATTCAGCTGGGAGAACATCTAGCGACTAATTAAGTTAATTGACATCAGGTCTGTAACATGATTAGCTATAAAAGGGATGTCTTAGAGAGGCAGAGTCTCTCAGAAGTAAAGATGGGCAGAGGCTATCCAATCTGTGAAAGAGTGCGTAAAAAGATTGTGGAATATTTTAAAAACAACGTTCCTCAATGTCAAATTGCAAAGGCTTTGCAAATCTCATCATCTACAGTGCATAACATCATCAAAAGATTCAGAGAAACTGGAGACATCTCTGTGCGTAAGGGACAAGGCCGAAGACCTTTCTTGGATGCCCGTGTTCTTCGGGCCCTCAGACGACACTGCATCATTCATCGGCATGATTCTGTTATTGACATTAATAAATGGGCCCAGGAATACTTCCAGAAACCACTGTCGGTAAACACAATCCGCTGTGCCATCTGCAGATGCCAACTAAAGCTCTATCATGCAAAAAGGAAGTCATATGTGAACATGGTCCAGAAGCGCTGTCATGTCCTGTGGGTCAAGGCTCATTAAAAATGGACTGTTTCAAAGTGGAAAAGTGTTCTATGGTCAGACGAGTCCAAATTTGACATTATTGTTGGAAATCACGGACGCCGTGTCCTCCGGGCTAAAGAGGAGGGAGACCTTCCAGTGTGTTATCAGCGTTCAGTTCAAAAGCCAGCATCTCTGATGGTATGGGGGTGCATAAGTGCATACAGTATGGGCAGCTTGCATGTTTTGGAAGGCACTATGAATGCTGAAAGCTATATAAAGGTTTTAGAGCAACATATGCTCCCCTCCAGATGACATCTATTTCAGGGAAGGCCTTGTGTATTTCAGCAGGACAATGCAAAACCACATACTGCAGCTATTACAACAGCATGGCTTCGTAGTAGAAGAGTCTGGGTGCTGAATTGGCCTGCAGTCCAGATCTTTCACCTATAGAGAACATTTGGCCCATCATTAAATGAAATATACGTCAAAGAATACCACAAACTCTTCAGCAGCTGGAAACCTATATCAGGCAAGAATGGGACCAAATTCCAACACCAAAACGCCCAAAACTCATAACCTCGATGCCCAGACGTCTTCAAACTGTTTTGAAAAGAAGAGGAGATGCTACACCATGGTAAACATGCCGCCGTCCCAACTATTTTGAGACCTGTAGCAGGCATTTCACAGATTGGAGAGCCTCTGCCCATCTTTACTTCTGAGAGACTCTGCCTCTCTAAGACATCCCTTTTATAGCTAATCATGTTACAGACCTGATGTCAATTAACTTAATTAGTTGCTAGATGTTCTCCCAGCTGAATCTATTCAAAATTTCTTGCTTTTTCAGCCCTTTGTTGCCCACGTGCCAACTTTTTTGAGACCTGTAACAGACATCAAATTTGAAATGAGCTCATTTTGTGCATAAAATTGTAAAATTTCTCACTTTAAACATTTGATCTCTTTATGCAAAGCAGTTTACAGATGAGGAACATCACAAGCTGAGGTATGATACTCAAACCTTAGCACTGAAGCCAGTGTTTCTAAATCAAAGCAGTATTAGCATGAGGCCAGGCACTAATGCTGGGGTGTGGGTGTGCAGGCTAGTCAAGTTAATCCAATTTAGTAAACTATTTCTGTATGGACCCTGCTTTGAGCACAAGAGCACTGTCATTTTGGAAAATAAAGGGGCACTACTACAAACTGATGAAAGAAGATGAAAGAAGAGAAATTTAAACGGTTCAGTATTAAAATTTATTGTATTTTTAAATAGAAGTGGATATCCACATATGCTGAAAATATGCAGTCATTCTTGAGCGTACTTCTAATTTCCATCTTTTAGTTATAGTTGGGCACCACATGCATCAGTTGAGCTGCCAGTAAAAGAAACATTCTTTTGTTCATCATGAGGCTTAATAAAATCCTTCCCTGCAGACAGACCAACAGAAACTTAGACACATATTTGGTGTGCTTGTACTGGTCCAAAGAGCCATTCTTATCAGTATGTTCTTCAATTTCCAATGAGTGCATGTATAAAAATAATTTTACAGGAAACCTTTGCTCGCTGAGGAATTCCTTATCATGTTGTTGATCATGTTTTATTGGCAAAGATCTTCAAGCTTTGATTCAGAAGTTAGGTATTAGGCTAAAGTTTCACATTCCTAACTATTCTCAAAACAGCTGAACAATGTGGAGTTGCAAACTACATATTTGAAAGACCCTCTTACATCAACATAGAGGGTGGGCACTGCATTTTCCTGTTTCACTAAATCCTGGGATCGATTCCAACTGGTCTCTCTCCTTTTGAAATATGTTGTGCTAACAGATTCACCATAAATTTGAAGCTCCTCTTACTCCTGTCCACCCTATGAGATGTTTCAAATTTTTTATTAAATATTTGAAATCAAATTCTTGGCAGAACTATGAAGCATGCTAATATGATAATCTATCAGCTAGGCCTTCTTGCCCTTATATCGTATTGACATCTATTTCACTTTATAGTATTAAAAGTGATAATAAGCGCAAAAAAAAGATAATGAGTACTACCCTAATATAAGAATTGTCCTGTATGTTTCTCAATAAAGATTCTTCTACAGTCAATATCACACTTGAAAACACAGACTGCTATTCAACGTTTTAATCTTTTTCAGATTAACTCCAACAATCCCCTTCAACACCTTGCAATTTTTTTTATTAATTGGCTCAATGTGATATTCTGTTTACAAAGAGAGAGATTAAAAATACAGTATATGTTGCTATGTACAGGCCTTGACAACCAGAGGCTGAGAGCAAATGCAAAACAGAGGTTTAGAGAGATACTGAAGGATATCTTGAATTCCATTCAACACACACATTCTTGAGCAAAGCTATGCAGACAGAAAGGCAGGTTAGGTCTTTGACTCACCTACACAGCTGTGGTTGTTGCTGGCGAGCTGGTAACCATCTTTACACTCACAGTAATAAGAGCCAGCAGTGTTCATACATCTGTGCATGCAGTAGTGTGATAGCATACACTCATTTCTATCTGCAAAGAGGTTCACACACACAGTGATTGAATAAGCTTATATAGTATTATTAACACATTTACAGGGTGATAGAAAAACCTTTTTTCACGGATTAAGATTTTCTTAATTGACCAAGTCTAATGTGGAAGGTTGTGGAGACACGTATTAACGTGTTTCAGATAAATAAAATCATTGTAGGGAGTTCAGGGAATTTAAGGGGGGGCGGGGGGACCTCAGACCGAGAACCTAATTAAGTTGACTTTCTTACTTACCTACTCCCTTACTTAATTTAGAGTCTGTCTAATAAACCTGACATTGCTTTTGTAAGTTGCTTTGGATAAAAGTGTCTGCTAAATCCATAAATGTGACCCTGGACCACAAAACCAGTCATGAGGGTCTTTTTTTTTTTTTTAAATATTGAGATTTATACATCATCTGAAAGCTGAATTGATGGTTTGTTAGGATAAGACAATATTTGGCTGAGATACAACTATTTGAAAATCTGGAATCTGAGGGTGCAGAAAAATGTAAATATTGAGAAAATCACCTTTAAAATTGTCCAAATGAAGTTCCTAGCAATGCATATTAATAATCAAAAATTAAGTTTTGGTATATTTATGGTAGGAAAGTTACAAAATATCTTCATGGAACATGATCTTTACTTAATATTCAAATTATTTTTGGCATAAAAGAAAAATTTATAATTTTCAACCATACAATGTATTTTTGGCTTTTGCTACAAAAATATACCTGTGCTACTTATGACTGGTTTTGTGCTCCAGGGTCACAAATGCAAATGAGAATGTCTGTTTTGAATGCAATGAGGATGTCATCATATGCTGGGCAAGCATGACAGAAATGCTGAGAACTTTTGTTACCCAACACTTACTGTATTAATTGTGGGTAAGAAAAATATCTAGTAAATGTGTCTATTATTTAAGAAAAATTCAGCTTTTTCGGTTTTGGCCAATAATTTTAATTTCCATGCCTCACTGAGAGATTATTTAGATTTAGATTGGGAAATCGTGGCCTAATGGTTAGAGAGTCAGACTTGTAATCCAAAGGTTGTGGGTTCGAATCTCAGGTCCGGCAGGGATTGAAGGTGGGGATTGTGAATGAACAGCATTCTCTCCACCTTCAATACCATGACTGAGGTGCCCTTGAGCAAGGCACTGAACCCCCCAACTGCTCCCCGGGCGCTGGAGCAATGGCTGCCCACTGCTCCGGGTGCGTGTTCACAGTGTGTGTGTGCACTTGGATGGGTTAAATGCAGAGGACCAATTTCGAGTATGGGTCACCATACTTGACAATACATCACATTATTATTATTAAAGCCAATTATCATCTTTATTTATTTCACTATTATAAGCAAATTATTTACAAACAATATAAGTGTTAAGGTTTTTTTTTGTTCTTCAATTGAAACTTGTTGACCCTCTAGCTTAATCAGCAACCACACTTACCCGACAGACCACACTGGCTGACCAGTGTTTCACCAGTTTCATCAGATAAGTTTTGTTTTCTAGAACAACCCAAAACAGTGCTAACCAGCACTTACCAGCATGATACTTATAATATGATTATAATTATTGTATATATTGTATATTATAGAGTTATGTCAGTAGGCTGCTTTGATGACTAGAGTTCAGTGTGAACTTACCCACACACTGTTCTCCATGTTTCTGGTATCCAGGATGACACTGACAGGTGTAGGAACCTCTTGTGTTGTAGCAGATCTGCTCTGCATTGCAGGTGTGTAGGCCTTGAGAGCATTCATCTACATCTGCCCAAACATACACAATCACACAGACTGATCAATGCATGGACCATTGATAAGTATCATGAAGTTAATTAACACGAAAAGGGGAACAATCAATTGGTAATCCCTCCACATGGAACCCGGAGCCCAAAGTGTAGCTGCAGACTGCTCGATTTAACCAGATTTACTCGATGTAAAGTGCTTTTCAGGATCCTTGTCACTGCATGATGAACCAAGGATTGTATCATTGGGTCAAATCCCAACATTACATGGCCTTCTCCACCCCTTCCAGAGCAAAGACCTGTTCCAGAACCAAGTCCATTTTTTAATTCTATTTCCTGTTCAAATCCATGATCTCATGATATCGTCTCCATCAAGGCGGGAGATATGGAGGACTCACCACCTGTATACCCTGCTTATGAGAAGCTGGTGGCGGTTATGACCCATGTCATATTAGCCATGTCTAAGCTTAACATCAAATGACCAGCAGAGAGAAGCAGGAAGCGTGCCGCAAAACCAAGTTATGATTGCCGTCAGGCCACTGACTTGTCTCTGGCCCACCAAGGACAGCCTGAGTCATCGGCTGCTCCATGTCAGCATTGGTGGCCTTGGAGAGAAACACCTTTGGCTCAATCTATCAAGCACCAAGGACAGAAATAAAACCTTTTTCTTTGATGCCCCGCTGTCTCCTTCTGGCCTCTTCAGTGATGTTGTCAGTTTGGCCGTCAAGAGGTTCCAGGAGGCTAAATGAAAAAAATAAGACTTCGAAAGGTTCATCCCCTGCCTTGTCCCAAGATACACCCGAGGTCAGCCTCGAAAATCTTATTCCCCTAGAATACTTTTTCCCCTAGAAGACGCCTAAAAATGTCTGCTGACTGTGTGTCAGTGGGTCCTGCATACAATAGAAAAGGTGATGCAGAATCTAGTTCGATTCTAGACCACCTAAATTTGATGGCATGTTGTCGATGGTGGTGGCCCACGAGCAGGCTCGGGTAATTAGATCTGTTCGCACAACAAGAAACAACCCACTGTCCACTCCCTCACATATCCAGCTCCTCTTGGACTGGATGCCATGGTACAGATATGGCCGAGGCTACGTCTATATGCTTTTCCCCCAATTGTACTGCTCCCGGGAGTTCTAGAGAGAGTTCACCAGGACGGGATCAGTCTACTCCTTGTAGCCCTGGCCCCCAATCTGGCTGGCCCCTAGTGTGGTTTTAGGACTTTATAGCCCATCTGAATAGTCCTTTGTGAGAGATCCCCATCCGGAGAGAGCTTCTATTCCAAGCCGTGGGCACAATATATGACCCCCTGCCAGAGATGTGGAAACTGTAGGTCTGGCCCCTAAGGGGGATCAGCTCCTGAACTCTGGTCTCTCGGCTGAGGTTGTAGAGACCATCATAAACTCTATAGCTTGGACTTGGATACATGCCTAAGGTACCATTGAATACAGCATGGTCTACGATTCTGCAGGCTTTCCATCCTTCTCCTGGTGTGTTGGCAGACCAAGAGAGGCTTAACTTACTGTGCCCTGTCAGGGCCCTTAAAGGGGTCATATGATGCTTTTTTTAAAGATCATTATTTTGTGTATTTGGTGTAACAGAATATGTTGACATGCTTTAATGTTCAAAAAACACATTATTTTTCAAATACTGTACAGGGGATCTTATCTATGCACAATCAGCTTGTAACACTCCAAAGAGAAAGGAATACTTGAAATCGCATCATATGACCCCTTTAAGACTTATATTCAAAGAACATCTCAGTGGAGGAAAACTGACCAGTTATTGGTATGTTTCAGGACCCCCAAGAACGGGACCCCAGCCTCTAAAGAAATCATTAGCAAATAGATTGTGAAAGCGATATCTAGTGCACAACTCTATCGTTAAAGGCTCATTCGACCATTCTACTAGAAGTGTCATAACTTCAAAACCTTTATTGTTGGGGGTGCCCCTCCAGGAGATCTGTGATGCTGCGCGATGGTCTTCCCCACACGTATTTATAAGATTTTATATTCTGGACCTCCCTTCTACACCAGGCTCTTGGTGCTTTTGTGCTCAGTTGTGCAAGACAGTTTCTTACTAGGACAGTCATTTCACAGTATGGCACAGTGTTCATTTCATTACCCATCGCATCTTGGTTTGGACGCAGCGTGAGTTCCTCTAAGGGGAATGTCTCAAGTTATGAATTAAACTATGGCTTCCCCAGAGGAACCTGTTTTGTTCCAAGTGTCCTTTGTAGCTTTCATGTTTGCCATCACACATCATGAGTGGCACAGTGTCAATCAGGATTGGAGTAGTTGCACACATGCTTCAGACACAGTCATGTAAAAGCATTCCCCATAAAGTCTCGTTCCCCTCTCAGGGAACCATGGCTAAGTCTGTAAACTGAGACATTCTCTCACACTCTTGTGTTAAAGATATTTTGAAGAATGTGGGTAACCAAACAGGTACTGGTCCCCAATGACTTCTATAGTTTTGAAAAAAAAAATACTATAGCAATCAATGGGGACCATCAACTGTTTGGTTATGGACATTCTTCAAAATATCTTATTTTGTATCCAACAGAAGAAAGAAATTCATAAAGGGTTGGAACAACTTGAGGGTGAGTAATTACAGAATTTTTATATTTTCAAGAAACAGGTGAGAACAATTAGGCAATTACAAAGAGGAACAGGTGACATTGATAATGATTAAATGATTAACAGCAATCTATTTATAGACAATCAATTACTGACATCCCTAATCTCAATGCTGTTATACATGACATCAACACTCTTGGAACGCCACCCACTCAATCAACTCGGTCAGGACAACTGTGTAAATCTGAAGGGAAAATCACCTGAAATGTCCATCCATTTCATCTTGTTTGGGTCATTTTCATGCTATTTGTGCTTATGTGTTTGTCCATAACTTACTACTGATATGACAGCAAACTGAACTTAATGTACATTATTTGATCAATTTCAATCTATTTTGTGAGTAATCCAAATTTGAATCTGAATTCAACCAGCCTAACTAGCAACAGCTTAACAACAAGCAAGCTGGTCTGGTGTTGGCATAAAAGTTGTGCAAGGTCAAAATGTATATATTCACAAATACATGTTTAAAACATTAAACATCTTATAACATGTATTCAATTGTAACTGCAGTGTCAATACATTCATGCCACCTCTGAGCTGCATTAAACAGTTTGTTTAAATGCATCAACAATAAATGCCACTTAAGATACAGATTCTCTGCCACCTCTGATTTTATTAACTGAGAAAATGGGTGAGTAGAAATGTTAAGTATTAATGAAACAATGCAATATTGGCGAATGAAGAGGTTTACTGTTTTTGCAGATGGAGAGGGAAATTGTGGATTTGCTGGAGTGCACACAGTTCTCCAGGATGAGGACTTGGACAAAGAGATACACGATGGTGGACATTGGAGACACAGGGAGAATACTGTAAGTAATTGCAGGAGAAAATCACACAAGGTAAGTCTGCAGGTAAGTGGTCCGTACACCAACTAGTAGACCAGACAATGAGCTTGGGAGAAGTGTGTGCTTTTATACAGGAGCTGATGAGGGTGCTGATGAGGTGCTGGTGACCAGTATTCAGGTAACTGTGAACTGGGTGAGGGAGCGACAGTGGAGCCTGGTGACACCGTGACAGCACCCCCCTCCATGGCCTGTTCCTGAGGGCCAAGGACCCCAATGTTGTGGTTGCCGACCTCTGCTCCTGGGTTCAGGACAGTCAGGGTGGGACACATGGAAGTAGTGAGGAGATCAGGATCAAGGATATCATGTCTGGGGACCTAGGATCTTTCTTCAGGACCATATCCTTCCTAGTTCACTAGATATTTCAAGAGGCCACCACAGCGTCGGGAGACACAAACACAGCCTGATGTCACTCGTCAAGAGCCACACTTTCTGCCCTTCAACAAAGAAGGGCTTATCTGGGTTGGGATGGATAATGGATAGATCTTGCCACTTAGCACTGGTTCACCCAGAAATAGGTCTATGGCACTGCCCCATGGCCTGTAGGGAGGCAGTTGGGAAGCTCTCTTAGATAGAATATGTCACTGAAGGGGGCGTAGTAGGGAGGTATATCCACTGATTGTTGATTTACCGGACTCTTGATGGACGTGGAGTAACCTGGAGAACTTTCACAGGTCACTGGAGAATTCGTAGAAGGAGAGGGAAACATTCAGGGTAACAGCCTTCGCCCTACTTCAAGACTTCTACTGTTTTCCAGGATAGCACTGGGTTGTGTTTATTTAACTATGAACGCCCCAGGATGATGCCAGTGGTGGATTCCTCCAGAACCAGAAAATCCAGAGATTCTTGATGTAGTTGGCCAAGCTGGATGGGTCCAGCTGAGTGGTCTTCCTGTTGCTGACTGGACTTGACTTCGACGGGTCTTCTTTTGATCTGGAGTTGATGGCAGAGCTCCCCCAAGATAAAGTGGCTGGCTGACCCAGAGGCGAGGAAGGTGAGTACTGAAAGTGAGACATCACAAACAGTAAGGATGACTTAAGTGGTGAGTGGAGTATGAATGCAACTCACCACAGGTCGAGGAGGATGGACAGGGCATAAAGAGATTATATGCCCTCGTACTCTGCAGTACAAAGACCCTGGGCAGTGAAAATTGTGCACAACCATGTGCTCCGTACCTGGTTTTGGAGAGTTGGCATACTTTGGCTGTTGATGGTAGGAAGAAGACTGTTGGCCCTCTTGGTCCTCCATACAGGTCTGCATACTGTGAGAAACATGGATGGAGAGTTGAATGAAGTATTCCAGACAGATGGAATCATTGTAGGCAGTGAGATACAGCTGCAACTTGGGTTCCAAACCCTCTCAGTAGGGGGTGAGGAGCAAGCACTCATTCCACCTACTAGTGGCTGCCAGAGTGCGAAAACAAAGAGTATAATCTGTTATTGACATCTTAGATCATTTAAGTGATAAAATTGCTCACCCACAGATGAATCACCAAGTGGTCTTCCAAAAACTTCTCGGAAATGAGCTACAAAGCTACTGAATGCCTGGGTGACTGGGCCATCCTGGTTCCAAATGGTTTCCAAGCACTGGAGTGCTCACCCTGAAAACAGAGTGATTACAAAGGAGATCTTGGATTTCTCCATGGGAAATTGGTGTGACTGCATCTTGAGGCCAGTGAGCACTGTAGAGAAAAATCTATTGCAACCCTCCTCCTAGCCAGAGTAGGGCACCAGGTTGGCCATGGGACTAAGCACACGAACAGGTGCTGAAGGAGTGACTGATGTGGTGATCGATGTTTTGGATGCGAAGGCCCACCGCAGTGAATCCACAATCTCCAGAAAAGATTCAGAAAAGATTCAGCTGGGAGAACATCTAGCAACTAATTAAGTTAATTGACATCAGGTCTGTAACATGAATTGCTATAAAAGGGATGTGGAAAGTGGAAAAGTGTTCTATGGTCAGACGAGTCCAAATTTGACATTCTTGTTGAAAATCACGGACGCTGTGTCCTCCGGGCTAAAAAGGAGGGAGACCTTCCGGTGTGTTATCAGCGTTCAGTTCAAAAGCCAGCATCTCTGATGGTATGGGGTGCATAAGTGCATACGGTATGGGCAGCTTGCATGTTTTGGAAGGCACTATGAATGCTGAAAGTTATATAAAGGTTTTAGAGCAACATATGCTCCCCTCCAGATGACGTCTGTTTCAGGGAAGGCCTTGTGTATTTCAGCAGGACAATGCAAAACCACATTCTGCAGCTATTACAACAGCATGGCTTCGTAGTAGAAGAGTCCGGGTGCTGAATTGGCCTGCCTGCAGTTCAGATCTTTCACCTATAGAGAACATTTGGCGCATCATTAAACAAAAAATACATCAAAGACGACCACAAACTCTTCAGCAGCTGGAAACCTATATCAGGCAAGAATGGGACCAAATTCCAGTACCAAAACTCCAGAAACTCATAACCTCGATGCCCAGATGTCTTCAAACTGTTTTGAAAAGAAGAGGAGATGCTACACCATGGAAAACATGCCCCCCTCCCAACTATTTTGAGACCTGTAGCAGGCATCAAATTTGAAATGAGCTCATTTTGTGCATAAAATTGTAAAAAACAGTTGTTATGTTATCTATGTTCTATTGTGAATAAAATATTGGCTCATGTGATTTGAAATTCTTTTAGTTTTCATTTTATTCAAATTTAAAAACGTCCCAACATTTCTGGAATTCGGGTTGTACCAATGAGTAGACCAGACAATGAGCTGGGGAGAAGTGTGTGCTTTTATACAGGAGCTGAAGAGGTGCAAGTGATCAGTATTCAGGTGATTGTGAGGGAGTGACAGTGGAGTCAGGTGACACCGTGACAAGTATTTAACTAATTTTTAGGGCTGCCCTCGACTGAAGATTTTTCTGGTCAACTAGTAAGTCGTTCATTTTAATCGATTAGTTGACTAATTGCATGTTTATATTAAAACCATATAATTCATAATAATGAGCCTTTAAGCGCTCATAAGAACTCAAGAGCACGCATAAAGCTTGCCACATCGCACAGACAGAAGTAATGATTATGAAAACAAAAAACAGCAAGAAGACTGCCTTAACATTATAATAATTCGTTGATTGATGTTTTCTGTATTTTCGGCTTCAGTGATGAAGTTGACGACACTGACTCATCATCTCGCGGTTGACGTGCATGTTTCATAAAGATTACATAATCTGAAAATATTTGTTTTCCATTTGAACTGATTCGTTTAAAAGTAGACATTTTCTACAGATATATTTTTTCAGAGCCTCTACTCCTGTCATCTCTCCACCGCCTTCCAGGATGATTAATGCTTGGTCGCTAGTCAATAAGACATTTTTATTAAATAACTTTTTCACTACTCATGCCTTGGATTTTATGTTCATCTCAGAAACTTGGAGGATGGTTGGTGATCTGAGTCCTTTCCCTGACTTGGTTCCAGCAGGCTGCACATTTTTTTAATTTGCCCCGCTCTTCAGGCCGCGGGTGCGGTCTAGCAGTAATTTTAAAAAACAGTTTTAGTATCCACTGTTGTTCTGTTCCGTCTGCTGTTTACAGTAGCTTTGAAGTACATTTGTTGCGACTGGAATGGAATGATCCTGTTTTATTAGCGCTGGTGTAGCGGCCCCCTCACCTAGGACTTTATAAATTAATTTACTGCTTTTATGGGTGATTGTATAACAAAGTATAACAATATTATTCTGCTAGGTGATTTTAATATACATGTGTGCTGTCAGTCTAAACTTCTGGAAATGTAGTTTCTCAGGGTGCTTTCACACTAGCACTTTTGGTGCGCACCCGGGTTCGATTGACGTCAGAGTTCGGTTCGTTTGGATGATGTGAACGCTGTCTTCCGACCTCGGGTGCGCACCAGCGAACCGAACCCGAGTCCGCTTAAAAAGGGTGGTCTGGGGTACGGTTCAAGTGAACTCCAGTACGGTTCACTGCTGATGTGAACGCAATCGTACCAAATCACGGAAGTGAACCGCTATTAATGCTGTATTATTTGATAAAAATGTGTGTTTGTGTGTGTTTCACTCACTTTCCTGACGAGCGTGACTGACGCGCTGCAAGCAGAAAGCTGTATGTCTCATTTCTGTTCGCCTTCAGCGTTCTTTAGAGCATTTGCAGCACATTCGTAAGACAGAGTGCTTTATGCACTGAAGCTTTGTAAACAAAACAAACGGTTCAAAAACGTAAATATATAAAAGTGCCGAGAGCAATCTTTTGCATTTTGCCACATTCTCCCGTGCCGTCGTTACTAAGCAACGGGGTAAACAGCTGCTGGCTTGATGATGCAAAAGAACCGCGGTTCGGACCCAAATAAAATAATATGAACGCAGTCCAGCGGGGGCAGGGGGGAGCAAACGAACTCGGGTTCGGACCAGGCAATCGAACCAAATGTGAAAGCACCCTTAGTCTCATTGATTCATTCAATATGGTTCAGTGGGTGAAAGATCCTACACATACTTACAGACATACACTGGACTTGGTTCTCTCTCATGGTTTTTCTATTACTGATGCTCAAGTTTTTGATACTTTGCTCTCAGATCATATGCCTGTATTATTTACGTTGCCTTTTTCTCAGCTAAGTTCAAGCATTACTCCTACTATACAATTGACTCGTTCCTTTTCTTCCCACTTTTATGATGACTTCACAAACACCTTTAACGAGGTGTGCTTGTCGCTGTCCTTGGAGTCATCTTTACCTGACTTGAATGCTGAACAGCATCTTAGTCTGTTTAATACTGCCTGCTCAGAGGTTTTGAATACCATGGCTCCTCTTAAAGCTAAGAAGTCAAAACCTAAAACTGAACCATGGCTCAATGATAACATCCACTCTCTGAGGCAAGCTTGTAGAAGAGCTCAACGAAAATGGAAAAAGGACAAATTGCAAGTTTCATATGAAATGCTTAAAGACTGTTTTGCTACTTTTCAGAAAGCAGTGAAATCTGCAAAGTCTAAGTATTTCTCTAATTTAATTGCAAAGAATCATCATAGTTCTAAAGCCGTATTTTCTGTTATAAATTCTGTGTTAAATCCTCCTGTAAATGTGATTTCAAATCCCTCAGTGTCATTATGTGAAGGTTTCTCACGGTTTTTCTGTGATAGGATTACTACTCTGAGATCTCAGTTGCAACCACTTGCTAATGTTTCACCTGCATTTTGCTGCTCTTCAGCCATATGGAGTGCTTTTGATCCAGTTTCTCTCCAGTCTCTCAAAGAAATTATCGACAATTTGAAACCTTCTTTCTGCTCTCATAATGTTCTCTTTCCACGTATTTTAAAACAAATTTTTGACTCGGTTGGACCTAGTTTGGTGTCTTTTCTGAATAAATGTCTAGTTTCACGGACTATACCTGATAGCCTCAAAGAAGCTACTGTGATGCTTCTTCTTAAGAAACCTTCTCTTGATGCTAGTAATTTTAATAATTGTCAACCCATCTCGAATCTTCCATTTATTACTAAAGCACTGGAGAAAACTGTGTTTATTCAGCTTCAGTCTTTCCTTAGTGCAAATCATATTTTTTAAACTTTCCAGTCTGGTTTTAAGCCTCTGCATTGCACAGAGTCTGCTTTATTACGGGTCCTTAATGATACTTTGTTGGCGACTGACTCTGTTATCCTAATTCTGTTAGACTTAACCTCGGCTTTTGAGACAGTTGATCACAAAATTCTTTTATCTTGACTAGAATATTTTGTGGGCATCCAGGGAACTGTTCTTAGCTGGTTCAAATTATATTTAACAAATAGAAGTAATTTTTCTTCGTTGCCTGCTAAACTTTCCTGTGGAGTGCCACAGGGTTCTATTCTCACACCCATTCTTTTTTCTTTGTATTTACTTCCTTTGGGCTCTATTTTCAGAAAGCATGGTGTATCATTTCACTGCTATGCCGATGATACCCAAATTTATCTACCTCTGAAACGAAATAAACATGCTGCCCTGGAATCTCTTTTTGCATGCCTGGATGAAGTGAAAACGTGGTTCTCTAATTTTTTTTTATTTCTGAATGAATCAAAAACCGAGGTTATAGTCTTTGGCCCTAGTGAAAATTGAGGGAGCTGAAGTATCAATCTGGACTACCTTGCTCCTTTTACTTCTTCCTGTATTAAGAACCTAGGTGTTTTCTGGGATCAGAGTTTTAAATTTGATAAAGAAATAAATGCGGTTATTAGTTCCTGTTTTTTTTCAGCTATGCCTTCTCTTCAAAATTAAATCTTTTATCCCTGTGAAAACTTTAGAGATTGCTATCCATGAGCTCATTACACCTCGCTTGGACTACTGCAATTCTCTTTATTCTGGCATTTCTAAATCTTCCATCGCTCGTCTGTGCATCTTAGAATTGAATTCAAAATTCTTCTCTATGTTTTTAAATCTATAAATAATCTGGCACTGAGCTACTTATCTGATCAACTTTATCCATACAATCCTACACGAAATCTGAGGTCTGGTGATCAAAGACTTCTCTCTGTCCCCAGATCACGGTTAAAGCATAGGGACAGAGCCTTTGTGGTTGCAGGCCCTAGGCTGTGGAACAGCCTTCCAGCCTATATCAGATTGGCGCAGTCTTTAAACTGTTTTTAAATCATCTCTTAAAACCTATTTCTTTTCTTTGGCTTTTAATTCATTGTGAGTTTATGGTTGTGATTCTGTGGGTTGCCCTGTGTTTCTATGTCGTTGTTTGTTCAGCCATGCTTGCTGTTTTTAAATGTTCTATATAAATAAAACAAACTTGAAATTTAGTATTTTCATATCTGTGAGGCAAACATGGAGTTTCGTTTATTTTTTGTTTTTTTTACGTGCTGAAGTTCACAGAGACCTAGATGGCACAATGTTTTGTTGTTATTGTGAGTGCACATAAAAGTAGACCGATTCACAGATTTTAAAGATGTATTACTTTTATCTGTATGAGCAAAACTGTTGTATTTTAAGTTAAATGCAAATGATCGCACCGGCGCCTCCAAGTTAACTGTCATGTAGTTAGTGCGCTACTAGCTTCCACGCTCCGCACAAACACTTCAATAGCCCACATTATCTAGGTTAAAGTGCCCCTATTATGGATTTTTGAAAATGACCTTTCATGCAGTGTGTAACAGCTCTAAGTGAATGAAAACATCCTGCAAAGTTTTAAATCTGAAAGTACACCGTGTATAAAGTTATTGTCTCTCAAAAGAAAGAGTCGACTCTGAATCATTGAAATTCAATGTTTTTAAAATGAATCCCAAGCCGTTTCATGTTGACGTCAACATGAAACATTAGCATATTGCCAGAGGTGGAAAGAGTACGAAAATATTTTACTCAAGTAAAAGTACCATTACATTAATTACATTTTACTTAAGTACAAGTAAAAGTACCAGTCTAAAAATCTACTCAAGTAAAAGTAAAAAGTAGCTCATTTAAAATTTACTCAGAGTAAAAATTACTTAGTTACATTTTAACAGTGGGAGGGAGACAAAACTGAGATAGACCAAGGGTGTCAAACTCAGTTCCTGGAGGGCCACAGCCCTGCAAGTTTAGATATAACCCTAATTAAACACATCTGATCCAGCTAATCTAATAATTTAGGCTTATTTGAAAACTACATGGTATGCGTGGTGGAGCAGGGTTGGAACTAAACTCTGCAGCAGGAACTGAGTTTGACACCCCTGGGATAGGCCTATAAATCTCAAACTAGTTGTTTTTAATTAAAGGAATCAGTTATTTAGAATAATAAGACATTTGGGCTGTTACCAGGCAAATTAAATCAATATCAACAAAATTCATCTTTGAACTTTGAAACATAAGCTTCATCTGAAGTGGCATTTAGATGTATTTACACACTGTTTAATGCAGGACATGAATGCATTTAACCTGCAGTTACAAATGCATAAATAATGTTTTGATATATAAGACATAAAATGTAGAATACTCATTTGAAATTATAAAAAAAAAATCAAAAGATATTTTAAATGTGAAATTAAAATGCCAGTAGGTGTCACCAAGTCACTGTTATAATTGAGTCATTGCGACTGAACCGAATCATTTAAACAGTTGATTCATTCAGGCAGGGCCGGTTCTAGACATTAGGAGGCCTTAGGCAAAATTCATGTTGGAGGCCCCCCACCCCCAATAAAAAGCACTTGAAACAAATATTATTCCTAACCTTTTTATTTATACAACATTTAATTTGGAATATTTTTACTTATACAGTACAAAAAATTGGAAACATTACTATTGTAAATGTTTTTAAAAGAAGTCTCTTATGCTCACCAAGCCTGGATTTAGCCTATTTGATCAAAAATACAGAAAAAAACAATAATATTGTGAAATATTATTAAAATTTAAAATAATGCTATTTTACTTTAAAATATATTTCTGTGATGCAAAACTGAATTTTCATCAGCCATTACTCCAGTCTTCAGTGTCACATGATCCTACATAAATCATTCTAATATGCCGATTTATTATCAAGAAACAGAGCTTAATGTACTTTTTTCAGAATTTTTTGATTAAAAAGATGTTTAAAAATAAAAATATAAATCTTTTATAACAATATCAGTCTTTACTATCACTTTTTATCTATTTAACACATCCTTGCTGAATATTACTGGTTTTTTTCTGTATTTCTGATCAAATAAATGCAAGCTTGATGAGCATAAGACATTTCTTTCAAAAACATTAAAAATAATAATGGATCCAAACTTTTGACCGGTACTGTATGTACATATTCATCACACTTTATCTAATGTAATCTCTTTCTTGTTTGATGAAGATGTTGTTGTTGTTGTTTTGCTGTTTTATTTCATTTAATCACAGTTCCAGAATATCACTTCAGTAAGTGCTTTTATAATTTTTTCCTAGCTGGTATGGGCAGGATTTCCCCCTCCCATTTAATCAGTATTGACCACAGATATTATCATATTATTAATATCAATAATATATTATGTATTGCATTGTTACCTTAAATATGACATATACTTACATAAATCAAGTGGAACAGAAAGACACGATCGCTAGCAGAAAAAAATGTAGTTAGTTGAAACTGAAATTAGGCTATAAGTGTTATGTTAGAGCAGTAATCCTAATCATCAGCCGACTTTAGAAGATACACCCGAGATCCTTTATTTGAATCATTAAAAAAATGTTCTAGTGTGTTTGCTTTTTAACTTTGAATACAAACTTCTCTGCTTTTACTTTTGTAGTCATTTTGCTAGTCAGCTCCCGACGCGATGTCATTCATTGAACGCGCAAATTCAAAGCGCCGCGTCTGCGCGCGTCAACGGCGCTTGCGCTCCTTCGTATTAAACCAGTGAATGATCTTTCCAGACGCTGATCAACAGAACAAGTTTATATTTAGAATACATTGCAATCACTACAAAATAGATGGCAACAACTCACACACCTGCATTAGTAGCTATACTTCTTTGCGTGCCTATTTAACCGTTTGCATCGCATCGTTCGCAGCACCTGAAGTATGTGTTCGTTACGCAAAGAGAAGGCGGGACCCGCTTTGAAAACTGCAACCTTAATTGGTTGAACTTATTGAACTGTTGTAAAAAAGTAAAAAAAAATAATCTATATGTAATCATGCTGATTTTTTTGAGAAAAACGGCACGTGTGATATTGATTTACTATATGAAATGATATAAATATACATTTTCTGCCCTTATATCTTCAATTTTGTGATTATTCTAAATGCATTTTAACAGACTGAATCTAATCTACTAGACTTCATGGCACTCTGTAGGAGTGTTTTGTTTGGTTTTTGGCTAAATACTGATAATGTAAAATCGCACATGGTTATATTATCGCAAACGATATCGCACACCCTGCACCACTGTCTTTTAGGCTAATTTGTGCAAAACCTTTTGCTAAACTGCCAAAGCTTCATTTTAACCACCAATGCAATGATGCAAGTATTTAACTTACCTCTACATGCTTGCAAAGGGTTGATGTCGAGATTTTATAAGCTGCTAGTTTGGTCTCCCTAGGCAAACACAGCGTACACTGCATAATAGAGATTAAATATGGCCAGAGGTTCACTTCATTTCCTTCGAGTTCAACTTCAGCAGAACACGACGGGGTTTCATTTTCAGCTGCTTCTGCACCACTAATGCCTGTCTTGTCCGTCTGCATCTTTCTTGTGATTTTAGCGCCAGTTTGTTATCCTGTCCATTATTTACTGCAGTAGTTTCAAGGGAGCGATTATTTTTTTTACTCAGTAATTCATGTGTTTTAAAATGTAGCGAAGTACAATACTTCAAACAAAATATACTTAAGTAAAAGTAAAATTACAGATTTTAAAAATTACTTTAAAAAGTAGAAGTACACAAAAAAGCTACTCAATTACAGTAACGCGAGTAAATGTAATTCGTTACTTTCCACCTCTGCATATTGCCCGCCCACTTGTTGCGCGCGCAGACCTGGGGAAACTTGATTTTCGCGTTGGTCTGAATGAACATGCAAATTCATTCTTTGCCACTAGATGCCGCTTTTGGGGCCTTATTTATAAAGCGTGCGTACGCTCAGATTTGATCGAAGAGTGTGGGCACGCTTAAATCCACGCCTGCGCTCATATTTATAAAGACGGTCTTTGATGTGAAAAAGTGCTTAGCGTCACGTTAGGGTCTGAGCAGACTTACGCACTTTTTATTGTCGGAGTATTGCAGTTTTTTTCAATGTAAGCTGTTCTTGCAGCTCGCTGTTCTAAATTATGATGATTGGTGATCTTTTATATGTTAATGACATTAATTAGGAGTCGTTTACAAGCAGAGACCTGAAACCATTCAATTGCGTGCAAGTTCAAGATCATTTGCGATTCATAGATTTCACATCTGAAAGAGACACGTATGCGCCTTTTCTGTTCGTACCTTCATTCTATGAATCAAACGACCGCATATTCGAGATTTGATCGTAAGATCAAATTTAGGATGGTTTCTGCACACCATTTTATAAATGAGGCCCCTGGAGCGTTAAAAGCTCACAAACACTGCTTTAAATGAAATCGACCAATCACCACAGATTAGCGTCACGCACAGGAGGGGTTTGGAAAAATGAATCGTTGAACGAATCGTTTGGGAGTCGTTGAGCAAATAAGGTAAAAAGAAATGCATATTATAAGAATATGAAAGTGTTTTTTGAGCTTGAATGCATGTCAACCTGTTGTTGGGGACTCCCAAAACCAAAATATGAACCTTTCATTACCCATAATAGGGGGCACTTTAACGTTAAAGCGAGCAGCCATGTAATGTTGCTACTACTTCCATGTTTCAGATGATAAGCCACATTTGAGGTCGATGATCGAAACGAACACTTGGATGTCCTGACCGATGTACTGTAATTACCACATAGACCAGCTGTTAATGATCTGTCCGTCACAGACTTCGTGACTTCGCCACTTCCTGTGGATTTTTATTCTGCGATCAAACGACTAATACAATTTTGATGGTTAGTCAACTATTAGGGGGCAGCCCTACTAAATTTTTATACATAAAAGTGGTACCCTTTTTTCAGTTGAGTACATGCCACCAAAAATGTCAGTGCAAGGTCCAAAATATCAGTTTGCATATAGAAAAAAAACCCTGTATTTTGCCTTTACTGAAATTATAATATTATGTTACGGCTTTTTATGCATTTTTAATGCTGTGAAAATAAAATTTTCCTGTTTACCGACTCAAAATAACTTTTCAGTTTAGAACCTTTTCAAATAAAATCTGAAAATTTAGCACCAACTGCACTGTTTGCTGAAAATCAATGATGGGAAAAAAAAAAAAAGAGTTCTCTTACCAAGCCCATAAATGAGACTAACGCTGCCACAAATACTGTTGTGTTAAGAACAATAGCTTACCTTGGCAGTAGTTTTGCTCATCCAGTGTAAAACCCAGCAAGCACTGTGAGGCTCCAGCTGCTACACCTCTGTGGTTTGACTGGGTGCGTGTTTGTGGGGTCTGTGGTTTAGCGGGGTTCGGAGGGTTAAGGGGGGTTTGGGGAATAGGGTCTGTGGGCTGGGATGATTCGTCTCCATTAGTGACAAATATCTGGGCATTCTGAGGAAGGCAGAGGTAGCCACCATAGTGGTTTATGCACTTCATGCCTCCTTTGCAGGCATCAGAGACAAGGGCACACTCATCAACATCTGTTCATGAACATGGAGAGAAAACTGGCATTATACTTTAGAATCACTTTCTCAGAGACATGAAAATAGGCAAAGGGACAACTGTTGGTCAGAGAGAGTATAATATATCAACCATATTATTTTATTACCTTTGCATACCTCTTTAATGGGATCATATTCATAGCCTTCTGTGCACTGCTGTGAGAAAAAAAATGTATAAGAACATTTTACCCATCAATTTAAAATATATATGACCTGCAATAACAAAACTACATAGCCTGCTCAATAATATGCATTATTTATAGTTTTATGTAAATACACTTGCTGTATATGATACAGGCTCTTCTGCCTCTTGAGAAACAGCACCGGCAGCAACTGTCATTATCAGGTAGATTTCCAACATCATGATGGTTCTACAAGGGTTAACAAATCAAATAACAACATAACACATGTAGTTACATCACTGCTGGACATGTGAGAACATTTCATTCTGCTTTCATTGGCTCACATCCAGTCAGAGCTCACATACCTCTCTAGAAGTGTGTTTTAAAGTGCTACTGAAAATGTAAACATTTAAAATGCAATTACAAGCAGCCATCAAACACTTAGAACAATGTGTTTAGTTCAAACCAGAAGCCCACATACTTCAGGTTAATACACAGTAACACGTGTGATCTGTTTAGCAGCACTCATTTTTATTAAATGACGTTCTTATAAATCATAATGTTTGTGCAAAATAAAATTAACAAATGAAATTGTATCACAGCCTACAGTATCAAACACCTAATACTCTTGTACTGTAGAGTATGATATACTAGACAGCATCTCACCTGCTGTACGAAGCTTCAGGAGTCTGGAGCTCAGTCCTGTAGATGATGAGGGTTTGATGTCTGTATCAGAATGTCAGAGATGTTTGAGGAACTCATCGCTGCAGGAATGTGGGAGCGGTGAACAGGTTGTTTCCCGCTGCAGGAGTTTGATGTGTTTGTTTTGTGGGCTCGAGGAAGGGCAGGATGTGGCTCCCTCCACAGGCTGCTTAATAAAGCTATTGATGCCAGGCATTGTGCTTATAACATAATAGGCCGGATTGTTATGCCAATGTCATATTGTTTTACATTTTTAATGCATTAGTCATAAACGTCCTCTATCTGAGCAGTATAATTCTGGAACACTCGCTTCATAGCATTTCCTCATTTTCTGTATCTGTACTTTGAGCTGTGCTTTAACTATATTTATATTATTATTATTATTGGACAAAGTGATTGAATACAAGTAATTGTCCACAATGAACAACTGATTGATTTCCCTCACTATGCATTGGATTTGACATAAATAAATAAACAAACAAAACTGTAATTAAGGTTTTGTGATGCATGTGCAACTTAAAGCATGAGCAATTGTTCTTGATGTAATAAGTTTATTAACAGGCTCATCTATATGTTTCTATTACATTCAAAAACCCTTATAATATAAAACCCTTTACTGTTAAAAAATTTAACACTTTATTTTAAGGAATCCTTATTACACACATTACATGCACTTACTGTTATAATAACAATAAATTATGGATAATTACATGCAAGTAACCCTAAACCAAACCCTAATCCTAACCATATAGTATGTGCATGTTAATTAATATTACTCAGTACTTACATGAATAATTAAAACACCTTAAAATAAAGTATAACCAAAAAAATAAATAATATTTTATCATGTAGTATAGTATTTATCATGTACATACATGTGAGATATCATGATTCAGGCACAAAATATGGAGTTTAAGTCCAAAACACACAAGAACAGCCTAAAAAACAGGCAACCAAATCCAAAATGTAGCCTAATCAAACAAACACAAGAACTGCAGATTAGAGCCGTAATCAAACATACAATACCTGGAAACACAGGAAACGCAGCTCAGCTAATGAGACTGTGCAGTGAGTGAATGAACAAGCTGCTCATTTAGACATACAAACAGGACATGAAGCACAGGGGATGGAGACGAGGGCGTGAGAACCAGTTAGTGATCAAACAAACACATACTGTTTTCTACCCAACACTGACTCCTGACACCCGGAAACTATTCACTACATTCTCCTCTCTACTCTCTCCCCCTCCACCACCTCCCACTTCCTCTCTGACCGCTGATGACTTTGTCAGCTATTTGATACGATGGCATCCATCAGCAACCAGTTCTCTACAGCCAACCTCCACCCACACATTTCCCCTCTTCTTTCTCACCCCTCACAGAGAACAAGGTCTCCAAAGTGTTCTGTGCCGATCCCTTCCCACGTACTAAAGGAGATCTCACCCACACTGCTACCCGCTCTGACTCACCTAATCAGCACATCTTTCACTACTGGCAGCTTTCCCACTGCATTAAAGCAGGCTCGGGTCACCGCTGCTCAGGCTACGTCCACATTCATCCGGATACATTCACTACACATCTGTTTCTTTATGTTTTAGCCTCTGGTCTACACCAAGTCCAGCCAAAACAGAGGATAAATTTGAAAATGCAGCTTTCACATTGTAGTGTGGACTATGAAAACAGAGGTATTCGAAAACAATTATGCATATTACAGTGTGTCATGATGCATATTGTACAATCTATGGTTGCACCTGCTGTTCATTTTATTCATTCATGTTAGTATATATATGTTTATTTCACTTTACATAAGATTCATATTACATTTCTGCAAAGATATTTACTCACAATTGTTGTATTTTAGACCATACGTGGAATGGCTATTTTCAGTGTGATTCTTCTGGGGTCTGTTCTTTGTATCTTGCTCATTTCTTCTGAAATCAAATGACAAATGCAAGATCTATTAGCGCTAATTACATTCTGGCTAATTAGGTTCTTCGAGCACACATGCAGATTTGATAAGTATAGCTGGATTGAGTTGCCCAAGATGTGGTACAGAGGTAGAAAAAAATTTGACTGATTATTTATTTTGAAAATGTAGGCATCATAAGGACACAGTATAATGCCTGTTACTTATATTAAATAAAATCTTGTTAAAAAAAAGACTAAATACACTATATTGCCAAAAGTATTGGCACCCCCTTCTAATGAACAGGTTTGACTACTTTAGTAATTTCTATGAGTACAAATCTTAATGTTAAAGCATATAATGATATTCTAGGAAATTGTGTGCTTCTAATATTATAGCAACAGTTTGGACTCTTTTCTATTCTAACATGACAATGTCTCTGTGTATAAGACAAGGTTCAAAAAGAAAATGATTGATTCAGTCAGTGTGGAAGAACTTGACTGGTCTGCATAAAACCAAGTCCTAATCCCAGTTTAACACCTCTGGTGTGACTGTAAATGCAGACCTTGAGCCAAAAACTCATCACCAAACACCAATGACTTGTACATATGGGTTCAGTCATTTTAGACACTTACAAAACTGTTGCTAAAGAGATGGAAATACAATTTTTAAATAAATGAATTATGTTCCCATCGTTGTTGCCACAGATTTGGAAGTGCATTTTTCTGTTCTAAAGAAGGGGGTGCCAATACTTTTGTCTATATAGTGTATATGGAACTTACATATATGGAAGAAGCAGAAAATGCTGCAAAAGATTCAACTAAACAACTTGAGGAAAACAAAAATTAAAATGGAGATACAGTTGCTTAAGTAGCTAAAAATACCACAAAAACCCAACAAATTTGCTTAAGGACCAGGTATGAATGGCATGGCATACAGCACTTTTCACTAGGTTCTCTACATCTCCAATGGTGTACAAGTGCTACTCGCAAAGAATCTCAAGATGATGCATACTGTCTTTGGTGAAGTTAAAGCCTAGCTTTATTAAATAATTCATTTGTGACTAAACAAAAACAAAAACCAGCAAATCAATACTGAAACACCAAGACATAAATACACAGAGGAGAACAAAAAGGCTAATGAATTTCCATGGATACTAACTGTCACACATATGGACTTTTCTGTTGCGTTTTCTTTCCCCTATATCAGGGGTGTCCAAACTCGGTCGTGGAGAGCCGGTGTCCTGCAGAGTTTAGCTCCAACCCTAATCAAACACACCTGAAGCAGCTAATCAAGGTCTTACTAGGTATACTTCAAACTTCCAGGCAGGTGTGTTTAGGCAAGTTAGGCCCTCCAGGATCAAGTTTGATGACCCCTGCCCTATGTGCTCTGTGACCCAGTTCTGATCAGACCATGTCTGATTGTCATTTAGTTCATCTGTGTCTCATTAGCTTATACCTCCTCACCTGTCTGTCCCTCATTAGCACCCCTACTTAAGTTCAGTCTGTTCCGTGTTTCTTTGTCTGATCTCGTCAATGTCTACGTGTGTTTCAAGCCTTCATGTTGTGGATTGCCTTGTGTGGATTATATTAAAGACCGTTTACTATCATCTTCATCTTTGTGCGAGTTCATTTGACACTGAAACTTGACACTAACAAATACACGGAGGAGCTAATGTAAAGTCCTTACCAGAAGACAAGGGAATACAGACAGAGGTCCTGTATCACCTCTCCTTATAAACCCTTTTTGCGCCGACGTCACAATTACGTCACAGCGCTAGCTGGAGGCAAAACAAAGCAAAAACTGGAGGCGGCCCATTCAAACCAGCGCACATTCGGCTACATAAGGAGCTTAAAATATCTTGTTGTGATGTTGGGTGCCAGAATCGATGTTGTAGAGGCTTCAATTTGAATTTTTAAGGCATATCTGATGCCACTGCCAGACAAAAAAACGACAACAGCTGTGGTTAAACGAGATAAAATGAGCGGACTGGACAGAAACAATCGTCAAAAATGCTCGCACATGTCAGCACACTTCTTATCAGAAAAGGTTCAATAAAGTATTGTCTTTTTAATTGTTATGGGCTCGTCTAAAGATTTCATATGCATCTCACTATGTTGTGTATGAAATAATGTCTGTGTGCATGTGTGTAAAACAACAAACTGACGATTTATATGCTTAATCATATGTAATATGCATTGTTGTGATTAAATGTGGCTGGAATAATAATGTAGTAAAAATAGTTGCCTGATGAAACTGAAATATATATTACATCTTCATGACTAGATAGACTGTAGACACTGTGAGTTTGTCTTTACTCTCTATACATGTTAGATGGTTTCGTCCGTTAAAAGTTATCCTTTTCAAATAACAATCACGGTCCTGGACAGTGCATCTATACCTTACATATGCAGGTAAAATCGGAATTTCTCCAGTTATTATTAAAAAAACAAGCTAAACAGACTTTATAGCTAGCGTTAGTGAAGCGGTCTGTGGAATCTTTCTGCCTCCAGCTAAGCTCCGCCCACAGAAAAACATCACAGTTTACTAACAGAAAAAGGGTCTATAAAGGTGCAATCCAATCCTGTTTACGAGAAATAAGCCCGCTCCAAAGTTTACGGACATGTTTCTATGACAGCTTCGAAGAACCAAACAATCCTGGATCACATCAAAACACCAACAGTTAAATCCACATAACTGATACCCTGATATTGCTGCGACGTTTCCACCATCTTTGTTGACCCTGACAACATTGTTTAACCAGTTTCAAGCTTTATAATTTTTGGTTTAGGATTACAATCAGGTTTGGTGCCTCTACATCAGTGTAATTCCATCAGATTTTATGGATTACCTAGTTTCAAACAAAATATGTTGACGGTTCTTTGTCTTTCCCCTTTTCCACACCCAGTGCTGGTTCGGAAGCACCACACCCAAAGCACCAGCTCCGAACCAGGAAAAGCGGTTCGTAAGTAGCACCAAAACATTGCTGGGCTAGAAGGAAGAACCGCTTGCGTCAGGGGCTGGGGTTACCGTGACCAACAAGACGACAGAAACTTTGGACCGCCATATTTGAAATAGCAGCTAAACACGGACACGATGGATTTGCCGTGTTTGGATGCCGATGTAGGTTTGCAAAGCCATAAACATCAATAACAACACAACGTCCGCCATTGTTGATAGTTTGTTTAGGCTTGTTCGGGATGGATCGGCGGTCGGTTCGTGGCATCGGGGTGCTGCGGGAGCGACTGGAAAGCAGACGGCTCTATATGCTTTTGAATCACTCTCGCTGTACTTTGGTGTGTTGTGTGCCGATCAATCGATTGATCTGTCTGCGTGGCACCGTTGCACCTCGAACAAGTCTGTTGTGTTTGGCGCTGCCGCGGCCGCGCTAGTGAAACGAAACTTGAAACGTATTGTGACGTAAGACCTGGCTCTGTATTGGCTCTCTAGCCTGTGGAAAAGCAACTGGTTCTTAAAGGGCTCGCCAATCGAACCAACTAAGAACCGGCAAGAGCACTGGCTCTGAACTACAACCCCAAATCAGAAAAAGTTGGGACAGTATGGAAAACGCAAATAAAAAAAGAAAGTAGTGATTTCTAAATTTACTTTGACTTGTATTTCATTGCAGACAATATGAACACAAAATATTTCATGTTTTGTCTGGTCAACTTCATGTCATTTGTAAATATACATCCTTTCCTGTCATTCAGACCTGCAACACATTCCAAAAAAAGTTGGGACAGGAGCAATTTAGGGCTAGTAATGAGGTAAATTGGTTAAATAATGATGTGTTTTGAAACAGTTGATGTCAACAGGTGATTGTAATTATGATTTGGCACAAAAGCAGCATCCAAGAAAGGTCTAGTCCTTTAGGAGCAAAGATGGGCCGAGGATCGCCAGTTTGCCAACAAATACGTGAGAAAATTATTGAAATGTTTAAAAACAATGTTCCTCAAAGAAAGATAGGAAGAGATTTGGATATTTCACCTTCAACAGTGCATAACATAATTAAAAGATTCAAGGAATCTGGAGGAATTTCAGTGCGTAAAGGACAAGGGCGCAAGCCTAAGCTGAACAACCGTGATCTCCGATCCCTCAGGCGGCACTGCATCAAGAATCGTCATTCATCTATAAGCGATATCACCACATGGGCTCAGGACTACTTTGGCAAACCTTTGTCAAGTACCACAATACGTAGTTACATCCACAAATGCCAGTTAAAACTGTACTGTGCCAAAAGGAAGCCCTATGTTAACAGTGTCCAGAAGCGCCGTCGACTTCTCTGGGCTCGGAGGCATCTGGGATGGACCATCACACAGTGGAAACGTGTACTGTGGTCAGATGAATCAGTATTTCAGGTATTTTTTGGGAGGAATGGACGCCGTGTGCTCCGGACCAAAGAAGAAAAGGATCATCCAGACTGTTACCAGCAACAAGTCCAAAAGCCAGGGTCTGTCATGGTATGGGGTTGTGTCAGTGCCCTTGGCAAAGGTAACTTGCACTTCTGTGATGGCACCATTAATGCTGAAAAGTACATAGAGATTTTGGAGCACAATATGCTGCCTTCAAGAAGACATCTTTTCCAGGGACGTCCATGCATATTTCAACAAAACAATGCAAAACCACATTCTGCACACATTACAAAGTCCTGGCTGTGGAGGAAGAGGGTACGGGTACTTGACTGGCCTGCCTGCAGTCTCGACCTGTCTCCAATAGAGAATGTGTGGCGCATTTTGAAGTGCAAAATGCGACAACGAAGACCCCGTACTGTTGCCCACCTTAAGACTTGTTTGCAGGAAGAATGGGACAAAATTACACCTGAAACACTTCATCACTTGGTGTCTTCAGTCCCTAAACGTCTTTTAAGTGTTGTGAAAAGGATTGGCAACATTACAAAGTGGTAAATGCTTTACTGTCCCAACTTTTTTTGGAATGTGTTGCAGGTCTGAATGACAGGAAAGGATGTATATTTACAAATGACATGAAGTTGACCAGACAAAACATGAAATATTTTGTGTTCATATTGTCTGCAATGAAATACAAGTCAAAGTAAATTTAGAAATCACTACTTTCTTTTTTTATTTGCGTTTTCCATACTGTCCCAACTTTTTCTGATTTGGGGTTGTAGCACCTGGTGCCTGCTGGTGGAAAGGGGGTACGACTTATCAAGGTACAAAGAACAGACCCCTGAACACACTAAAGAGTGGTGGGATATTTGCTAATAAAATAATTGTGCCCGAAGAATATCGTGAGAACTATTTCTAGTATCTCTGTATCATCTTGGTGAGCATTTTTGACATTTTATGCATGCACAGAAAGGTGATTTAAGTGTTTTCAGATGTGTCAATGGACAACTACTGGAAAATGCTTTAAAAAGCTACTGTGGACAGAGAGCATTTTTAAAAAAAGTCGTTTTCAAATATATCCGGATTAATGTGGATGTACCCTCAAAAAGCCACCACTCAATCCTATAGCAGTTAAAAACTACAGTACAATCTCTCTTCTTCCTTTTCAGTCAAAAACTCTTGAAAGAGTTCAATTAGCTCTCTGCTTTTCTCCAACAGAACAACCTACTTGACGACAACCAGTCTGGCTTCAAAGGCAGAAACTTCACAGAGATTGCCCTGCTGACTATTGCTGAAACTCTTTGGCTGACAAACTCCAAATCATCTGTCTTTATACTGGACCTGTCTGCTGTCTTTGACACTGTAAACCAGCAGAGGTCAAAGGGTGGTGTAGAGATAAAGACATTATCAGAAGTCAGCAATGAATCTTTCTCATCCTCTGTAATGCCTGTCCAAGCCAGCAGGCGGTCCATGGCTCAGCAAGCCACCAAAAAGTGTATAAATATATATTTTTTACAGAAAATTACAAATCGTTTTGCTAGATAAGACCCTTATTCCTCGGCTGGGATCGTGCAGAGCCCTTTGAAGCTGCACTGAAACTGCATTTTGGACTTTTGAATCTTTGGCCACCATTGAAGTCCACTATATGGAGAAAAATCCTGGAATGTTTTCCTCAAAAAGAAAAAATTTGTTTAATTATTTGCGTGATTGCATGATCTTGTATGACATGGGAGTGAGTAAATTATCAGGAAATTTTTATTCTGAAAGTGAATTTATCCTTTAAGCCCTGGACATGTTTCCCCCAGGGCTTAAAGGATAAGTTCACTTCCAGAATCCCTGCACTTACTTTGCAGCACAAATCCCCAAAATCCTTCTGACACTGAACTTAAGCGGCCAGTTTGCTGAACACCTGGCACTTGCTCATTTCTGTCCTGGTGAAATTGGATGCATCTATAAAAGGCAAGTATGGAAGTCCTTTATAATAGGTGGATTTAGTTTGGAAAGGCACACACCTGGGTATATAAGGGCCCACAATTTACACTGCATTGTCGGGACAAAACTCAAGTCATGAAGTCCAAGGAACTGCCTGTTGATCTCTGAGATCAAATTGTGGCAAGGTATAGATCAGGCCATGGATATAAAATGATTTTCAAGGCTTTGATTAGAACCCAGTGGTCATTCTGAAAGATCTCCAAAAGTCCATTGCAGAGATGGAAGAACCTGTTGGACAGAAAACCATTAGGCCCTTATGGCAGAGTGGCCAGAGAGAAGCCACTGTTATATAAAAAGCATATGACAGCTTGCTTAGAGTTTGCAAAACAGCATACAAAGGATTCTGACAACATGGGGACAAAATCTGGTCTAATGCAATGAAAATTGAACTCTTTTGACAGAATAGTAAGCACTATCCAATCCGATGGACCGACCTTGAGAGTGTCTGCCATGAAGAATGGTATTCTTGGATCATCAGTTTTTTGGTTAATAAATTGGTGCACTTCAATCCACTTATCTCTCCTTACCTGAACGTTACAGAATAAGCGACCCAATAATGGGTCTTGCAGCAGTCCAAATCCTCCTCACCCAGGGGAATCGCTCAATCGAGGACCATACACAAGGTTGCTTTGGAGGAGCAATGAAAATTGAACTCTTTTGATCTTTTGAAAATTGAACTCGATGAAAATTGAACTCTTTTGACAGAATAGTAAGCACTATCCAATCCGATGGACCGACCTTGAGAGTGTCTGCCATGAAGAATGGTATCAACCAAATTGAGGTATGCAAAGCGCTGGTGGTGGAGATGATGGTGAAACAGATGACCAAGGTGAAGAAGCTAGAACCCCACAGGGGTTGGTGGAGGAGGAAAGCTGACGGGGCAGCAGGAGATCTCTGGAGTGTTGGCAGAGATGGTGATCACCATGCTGAAGCTGAGGGCCATTGTGGAGCAGGCAAAACTGAAGGAAGATATAACTCTTGGTGGAATCAGGGGACTCACATTTGCCAAGCTGAACCGACAGAGGAAGAAGAGCTTTCCTGGCCATGATAATGAGAAGATGCACTAACTACCGAACTTAGAATGGACTCAGGACCTCCAGGATCACTGGACTTGGGGATTCTGGGAAAGCTTCCACCCCACCCACTGTGAAGGGGATCCTCATAGGAACACCTATTACAAATATGCAAAAAAAGTTAAACAGAGGACTATCTATGGGCAGGTGTGCCTTGGTCTGGGCATTGAGTTCCACATAGAAAATGCACATAGAGACTCCTCCAATGGTCCTCGATTGAGCGATTCCCCTGAGTGAGGAGTATTTGTACTGCTGCAAGACCCATTATTGGGTCGCTTATTCTGTAACGTTCAGGTAAGGAGAGATAAGTGGATTGACGTGCACCAATTTATTAACCAAAAAACTGATGATCCGAGATGAAGCCAAAAATGAGCCAAAGGGGAAACAGCAACAAATCAGCATTGATAAAAACAAACACAATAAGCAACAGTGAACTGAGGCAACTATACACAGAGGATAATGAGTAACAAGGAGCAGGTGAACATAAACCAAATACTTTGGCAACCAATGAAACCAGGCAAATGCAGGAAACCAGTAACCTTAAAATTCAGATATGAATTCAGAATTAAATAAATATCAAAACTGGGAACAGAATAAACTAAACTAACAATGAAATGTAAGGCAAAACTTAGGTTACTCAACATGTAAACTTTATGTCTCAGTTTAATAATGGCCTGGTTTCACAGACTGGGCTTAGACTAAGCCAGGATTAGGCCATTGTTCAATTAGGACATTTAAGTCATTTTTATAAACGTGCCTTAGAAAAAAACATCACTGGTGTGCATCCAAGTCAAAACAAAGGCACTGGTATATTTTAAGATCAGTCAGTGCAAGTTTCTTTCAGTCGAAACAGCTCAGACTTACATTTTAGTCTAGGACTAGGCTTAAGCCTTGTTTGTGAAACCAGGGGTTAAAGTTTGTGGGGTTCATCATTTAGAAGATTAAAAGGGAAAAGTAGTCCATTTCTTTGTGCAGTGCTGCATGATACCAACAGCACAGCTGCGAGGTTTTACCAGACAGCCAACAAGAGAAGTTTCCCCAGGACAATGAGATGTTCGACCACCCGACAGAGTCTGTTCTTGTGACATCTAAGAGCCAATTTGCACATTTAATGTATTGTCTGCATTACTACAGTATATGCACTTCTGGTTAGATGCTCGTGTACTTGTACTCTTTCACTAGCCACTACTGAAATGTGAAGTGGAAGTCCACTTAATTTTTTTTTTAGAGACTAAAATCAAAATATAAGTTTGTAGGAGATAAGAAGTCCCAGTTTATGCTTAAAAGTGAGGTGACGATGAAAATAGCATCTCAGGATTGCGTCACAACACCTCCAAATTACAATATAATGAACACGGAGTCATTTTTGCTGACATGGACTACTTCAGCAGAGAACACCCTACAGTACATTTTTAGAAGGGTGCTTTATATGACACCCATTTCAGATCTTGGAGTCTAGTTAAATCAGGGGGTGATTAGGGTGCTTCATGATCAGCACAAACAAAAACTCATATTTGAGGTTTTACACCCGTTCGCTTAATTACATGAGAACAACTGTGCAGCTCGTCAATAACCGTCCTGTTATGGAAAGTTCTGAAATATTGATGAATACATTATTTGTGGACAGACAAAAGTTATATATTATATAGTTTTACTTTTTAAGAATAACCAGCAAAAAGCAGACATTACAATCAAGTTATTAAAATCTCAAACAAAACCCTTAAAATACACAATAGACCCACAGACTGCAAATCATTTAAACAGATTCAGATTCTGTATACACTGACATTCACAGCACAATCAAGTAGTTTACACTTTCAATAATCTTGAACAGTAGTTTATAACAACGCTCATCAGTTACCAAAATCACAAGCATAATAAAATAAAAAAAACGTGATATGAGATTTAAATTATAATCAGATAGAAAAATAATGATTAAAACACACACCAACATTGCAGAACATAGTTATAAACAAAAAGCATGGGAATGTGGTCAAGGTAAATGGGAATTTTTAATATTTTCACCTATGTTATGTGAGCTTTGAAAATTAATTTCCTCATTTTGACTTTAGGTGCATTTAAGGTGCATTTCCCAAAAAAACAAACAAGATGCACTAATGCTCGTAACAGACCCGAAGCTTATGACAACGTCTCTGTAACCTTTATTCACTTTATAGGGGAGACTGAATTCACCACATGACTCCGAGGCAGCGCTGTGGATGGACAGGTGTGCGCAGCGACTAGAAGAAGCTGGTCTTGAGTTTGATGGTGGGAGCCGCTTGTACAGTCGGCTGTGTTTGTCTCGCTGCGGTCTTGGCGTTACTGTCAGCTTGTCTGGATCGGATGGCCGCCTCGAGTCGGGTCTTGAGTCCCGGTGCCGCCCCGATAACAGTCTTGAAGGCAGCAGGGTACAGAGGACCAGTGTGCATCAGGTTCTGAAGGGCAAACTCATGCAGGCCTTTAGAGGCGGTGGAGGCCGTGGAGAAGGTCGTGTCATCCAACAGGTACGAGATGAGGGTCGGGACCAGCAGAGCCAGTAACTGAACTCCTGTTTGAGACGGACCACATGAGGAAGATGGATCACAACTTAACACGAAGGTGCTCATTTTCATATTTTCAAATTAATTCTTCTGTAGAAAGGGTGTTATATAGTGATGACGCATTAGTAAATAGACTGCATAACTTTGGAAGGCGTAATTTTGTTTTTAATTAGCTTTTATCTAAAAATTTGGAATATAAGTGTATTGAACCTTTAGACAAAAAAAAAGTGTGAATGTGTTTTGCTGAGTATCAAATCATATGTAGCATGATATAGTGAGAATATGGAGCTCAAACAGCTCAATTTTATTCAGAGAGATAATATGAATATGTTGCAGATGCTGATATTTCTATGATGTAATTCTGATGCTTGTGATGTAAATTAATGAGATCTTTATAACAGTGCAGCAGATACTGACATAACATGATTTCCTGTAGCTCAAATGGTAGAGCATGGCGCTAGCAACGCCAAGATCATGGGTTCGATTCCCAGGGAAAGCAAGAGCTGATAAAATGTAAAACTGTAACTTGAATGCAATGTAAGTCGCTTTGGATAAAAGCGTCTGCTAAATGCATAAATGTTAACATGATATAAATATCAGTGGTTGCTCTATATCTCCAATAATATGTCTAAGTAAGATGAGATGTAAATGATCCAAACATATAATGCAATGCTGATTGAGAAATGAAGAAATAAAGGCTCCTCAGAAGATGTGACTGTAAATGCAGACCTTGAGCCAAAAACTCATCACCAAACACCAATGACTTGTACATATGGGTTCAGTCATTTTAGACACTTACAAAACTGTTGCAAGAGAGATGGAAATACAATTTTTAAATAAATGAATTATGTTCCCATCGTTGTTGCCACAGATTTGGAAGTGCATTTTTCTGTTCTAAAGAAGGGGGTGCCAATACTTTTGTCTATATAGTGTATGTACAAGTCATAGGTGTTTGGTGATGAGTTTTTGGCTCAAGGTCTGCATTTACAGTCACACCAGAGGTGTTAAACTGGGATTAGGACTTGGTTTTATGCAGACCAGTCAAGTTCTTCCACACTGACTGAATCAATCATTTTCTTTTTGAACCTTGTCTTATACACAGAGACATTGTCATGTTAGAATAGAAAAGAGTCCAAACTGTTGCTATAATATTAGAAGCACACAATTTCCTAGAATATCATTATATGCTTTAACATTAAGATTTGTACTCATAGAAATTACTAAAGTAGTCAAACCTGTTCATTAGAAGGGGGTGCCAATACTTTTGGCAATATAGTGTGTTACTGTAGCTTTTTAGGGTTAATTGGCAAAATCAGTGTCCCAACAAAGCACTTACGGTTCTGTTCCTCTCCCATGGCCACAAGGCTCTCCAACACTTTAACTCCGTCCTGCACGGCCTGTAGCTCAGCAGGTGTGGACGGTCTGCTGTGCTCGACGGCCTTCAGCTTCTCCACCAGCACCGGAGCCAGCGAGTGAATGTAGGGTGTGGAGAGACTGCGACACGAGTGCTGGAACACAGACAGCAGCAGCTGATAACAGCGGGCCTGAGTCTGCAAAACACACACAAACAAGTGCTTCCATCAATACAACATTCATCCTTTTTCCCCCAAAAAAATATGTAATTAAATGTTTGATCATGCTGTGTATTTTTGTTTTTTTACAATGGGGCAATTGTTGAGAATACACACTGGAGAGCGCACGAGTGCTGAATAGATTAAATACTGGCAAACTTAAAGAAATGCAAATTATAAACTTTAGTGATGATGCATGTAAACTGTGACAATTCCTGTGTCAACCGTGCAGTGTGCAGCTTGCTTATAGTGCAGACGCGATGTGGTGCTATGAAGCCATTTGCGCATTTTGAGAGGGAAAGACAGAGAGCTGGCAGAAATTCACTCATGCTGGTTGTAAAATTACGCCTCACAGAAAGTTTTAAAATTATTTTATAAGTTATTTAATAAAGAAATATGAATTGTACCTCACCTTCAGCATTATAATTATTTTACACGCGCCGGACAGAGTTTGAGACTGTGCCAAACCTCTGACGGAAGACAGCTTGAGATCGGTTTATGAGAACAGCTTCTAATTCGCCATTAACACAGAAGTACGGAGATAAAACAACGCACGTATCGATGACAGTATTGTTTGTCCTCAAGCTTATCGGTAGCCCGGTATTGACCCAATTACGCACCGGTCCAAAAAAATGCCGGTTCTCAATTCCCATCGGTAAACAATCGCGTTATGCGGGGGACACACGCAATTGCGTGGGTTGCGTGGTGCCTAAACACGCTACTGCGCGCGCTGTATGAGAGCTGAAGAAGCGAGAGAGAGCGCTTCTATCAGCGTGATTCCGTCTATCCCGCCTTCACTAACTAAGTTATTCGACAACGAATTGTGACTCCCGGGAAAAACGTGATGTCTGGTCACCCTTCAGGTGCTGAGGCTATTGTTTCAGATCGCTAGTTCGTGTTTTGGTAGCCTATCTGTCCACTGCTGTCATACTGAGACTAGATATACAAACACCCCTCATCCAATGACAGAGACGCACATTTTTAAAGACAAGACAGATAATTTAGCCTATAGGATGTGTTTTGAATGTCCGGTAGTCCTCAAATAACATTCTAGTCCCATCTCGTCTTGTTAACGAAGACGCGGCATACATTTCCTCATAGTTTTTATCATCAGATATTAGTTTTAGCTCGTCAACGTTTCATCTTAGTCACAGAAAAAAGGTTTGTTGATGAAAAAAACGCACTGGTATCGGATCGATATCGGTATCGGCCGATACTCAGAATTTTTGGTATCGGATAGGTTCTGAAAAAGTGGTATCGAGTCAGCCCATCGACAAACTTTGCTCAGGCATTTCAGAACGACCATAACAACATATACACTATATTACCAAAAGTATTGGCACCCCCTTCTAATGAACAGGTTTGACTACTTTAGTAATTTCTATGAGTACAATTCTTAATGTTAAAGCATATAATGATATTCTAGGAAATTGTGTGCTTCTAATATTATAGCAACAGTTTGGACTCTTTTCTATTCTAACATGACAATGTCTCTGTGTATAAGACAAGGTTCAAAAAGAAAATGATTGATTCAGTCAGTGTGGAAGAACTTGACTGGTCTGCATAAAACCAAGTCCTAATCCCAGTTTAACACCTCTGGTGTGACTGTAAATGCAGACCTTGAGCCAAAAACTCATCACCAAACACCAATGACTTGAACATATGGGTTCAGTCATTTTAGACACTTACAAAACTGTTGCAACAGAGATGAAATACAATTTTTAAATACATGAATTATGTTTTCATCGTTGTTGCCACAGTTTTGGAAGTGCATTTTTCTGTTCTAAAGAAGGGGGTGCCAATACTTTTGTCAATATAGTGTAGATGCTGTGAACGAGATCGGTCCGCTGCTAGTCAAGTTACCCCGTCTCATAGCGCAAAATCACATGACATGTGCATGGAGGAATTTATTCAGTAAGTGTGTTTCCATCGTCGTTTATGCGCTTTCTTTCTTATCGGATAAAAAGTTTATCCTACTCAAATGTGCACACAAGTTTTTATGCGCATTTTTAAAATGCATGCGCATCTTGCCGTTTCCATCCAGGGTTATTTTTTTATGCGATATTCCAAAATGCACATAAAAATATTAAAAAAATTATGGAATATAAAAATAAAAATAAATAAAAGTAATTTAAATAATAGGAAAAAATAATTTCCTAGAGACATCAGTAGTATTGGTATCAATGATACTTGACTTCAGTCATAAAAAAAAACAATAAACAAATATACTCTCTTTATGCTGTTTCTACATTAATTTGAAGATTAAATGTGAAATTATTGTGATATAAAATATATTTAAAAACTTTATTGTTAGGTGGGATTAATCGTGATTAATTTCAGAAAAAAATTTGCAATTACCGTATTGACCCGAATATAAGACGATGTTTTTTTCTTGGAAATACATTTGAAAAAACGTAGTCGTCTTTTATTCAGGGTCTAGACTTTAATACACTCACAACAATAGGTGGCGCCAAACACGCATAAAACAAGTGTGTTATGAAATATGTAATGTATGTGTGTTGTAAAGATCACAAGTGAAAACACAAGAAAAGTCGTGACTGTAGCCTGATGGGAACAAACTTCATCTGTAAGTGATTTTAAAACAGACAGTGTCCAGATTTGAAGACTACAGTAAGATTTCACTTCTACTGTAAATACAATGTTGGTAGCTACTATGAGATGGATGGACTAAATGTTATATAATTCAGATGCGCTACCTGTTATTTTTATGGTATATCAAAAAGTGTATATTTTTAAATGTGATTGCTGGTAACATTTTACCAGTATTTACCATACTTTCAAAAACAAAAATTAAAATAGGAAAAATATGCAATATGAAAATTTAAGAAAAAAAATAAAAAATTCTCAGTAAAACACAAGATTTGGTTTTCAAAAAGTCTTTCCAAAAGGTACATCATGAAAAAGGGGGTCGTCTTATAATCAGGGTCGTCTTATATTCGGATCAATACGGTAATTTGAAGATTAAATGTTAAATTATTGTAATATAAAATATATTTAAAAACTTTATTGTTAGGTGGGATTAATCACAATTAATTTCAGAAAAAATGTGCATTTAATTAGGTTTTTTTTTATCAATTGACAGCACTAATTTGCTACTAAATCAATGCAAAAGCACTCTATAATTGCAAAGTGCCGCACTAATCCAGACACTGTATTAAAGTGATTAGATCAGGAGAACAGACACCATGATCTACTCACCCAGGGGTCAGCAGAGCTGAGTCCATGTCTGAAGCGCTCAATGCAGCCGTTCTGCAGGACAGAGACCCCGACCACATCACTGCTGGCCGACAGCAGAAACACTGTGACAGCCGTCAGCAAACTGACTTCATCCACTCCGGCCCCGCACGCATCTACAGGACAGAGAGCGTCAGAACCCGCCGGGTCACTGCTGTAAACACAGACGCGTGCGTCGGTCTCACCTGGCTGTGAGTGCTCGAGGACGGTGGCCAGACTGCTCCTGACCAGCGCGCTCCACTGCGTCTGCATCTTGGGTGCCAGCGGAGAGCTGAGGATGGTTTTGATGGCCTGCAGAGCCGCAGACACGGGCACAGGGACCGAGTTATCAGACGTCTTCACCGCCGTCTCTCTCAGCACACCGGTGATCAGGAAGAGCACCGTGGGCAGAATGGTCATGCTTCCTACAGCAAGAAATACAACTATTTAGTTACACTGCTTCATTTAACCCTGCTGTATCAGACTTAATAGCTCTAAAACTCTGATCATAGCATCTGATAAATATTAAATCTAATAACTAACTCAACTCTCTAATAGCTGCTCGCATTAAATTCAAGGCATTACTGTTTGCCTACAAAACCACCTCTTTATCTAAATTCATTACTTCATTCTTATGTGCTTCTAGAAGCTTGTGTTTCTGCAAGTGAACATCGCTTTATTGTTCATGTCAAAGAGGCACAAAATCACTTTTAAAGGGGTCATATGATGTGATTTCAAGTGTTTATTTCTCTTTGGAGTGTCACAAGCTGGTTGTTCATAAATAAGATCCCTGAAGCTGCAAAGACTAAAGTCTCAAACCCAAAGAGATATTCTTTATAAAAGTTAAGACTCGTCCACGACTCCTAAAACGGCTCATTTAAACACATGTCTACGTGTGGGAAGATTTGCATAACTCTGCCCAAATGTATACACAATGAAAGAAAGCGGAGCTATTATTCTGGCTGTAGTGTTGTAGCTGCCGCCGGCGTCATGTTCTGGAGACGCTGTGTTTCATTGTGAAAGAGAAACTACTTTGTTTGGGATCCAAAAGAGGACACAACTAGAAATCAGTGGTTCAGTTGTATTTACAACACTGTTCCTGAACAGTTCAACCCAAATATTGGAGTGTGTGCAGCGCATTTAACGCAGGACTGTGTCCTGAACCTGGAAGAGTAGCCTACAATGCTGTCTGCACAAACACTGTTTCTATAAAGTGAAGCAATTCCAGCTTTGCTTCTGACTCACAGCCTGTAAGTATGTTTTATTATTTAAAAGAATTTGCCGCTGACTATTCAAACAAGTTTTGAGCAGTGTAGAGTAGTGCTTGTTTGGCGTTTCTATGATCACAAATGCTCTCTAAATAAAATTGAGCTGTTTCCCTCCATATTCTCACTATATCAGACTATATGAGCCATAAAAGCTTGATGGATCAAATATGATACAAAACATAAAACACATATGCAAATCTTTTTTGTTATTTAGTCTAAATGGTAATACTCTTTTCCAAAAAAAAAAAAAAAAAAAAATTCTAACTATATAATGAAAGGCAGAAATAAATATTGTTTAATAAATTCTATATTATTGAAATTGTGCATTATTTGTAAATGACTGTAGTACTTGTTTTATGCTTATTTAAACAATCTAATCATTGCATTGATACAGCAGATATATCTTTAAGACTCATCTCAGGTACTGATGTTATTGAACGTGTCATTGCTTCATAAAAGCTGCACAATAACACAAGACGGTCTGATTTAAACTCTGAATGAAAGAGTCAGGCTAAGTGTGGTGTGAAGCAGGTGTGTGTACCTGCAGGAGAGCAGAGCGAAGGCAGCTCGGCGAGGATCGTGACCGTGGCTGCTACCATCCGGTTGCTGTCGTCAGACAGGTGCTGAGGTGCTCGTCTGATGCTATCTGTGTCCTCTGCTTTCAGGTAAGGCAGGTGACGCACCAAGATGAAAACCAGCAGCTCCATCGCAGCAAACACCAGAGATTTCCCTGGAAGTAGCTCACCGGTTTCTCCTCCTTCCCCGAGCACTGAGACACACTTCTCATCTCCACCGTCCTCTGCAGCTGCCACAACACACAGACACACACACACACACAGAGACATTAAGATTTGTACTCATAGAAATTACTAAAGTAGTCAAACCTGTTCATTAGAAGGGGGCGCCAATACTTTTGGCAATATAATGTATGAGATATAACTGACTGTCTACTCACTCTTGCTGCTCCTGATGTGCTCCAGATGTTCTTGAGCAGCGCGGATGGTTTTCTGCACGACTGTGGTCACCTGCAGCTGCACGCTGGGAGGGTCACGTGTTAACAACAGCCGGTGAAGCACGTTGAGCAGCTCCACAGCCAGCAACTGCCACAAACAAACCGTCAATTACAGCCTTTTAAAAAGGTACTGCGGAGGGGTGTGCAATATATATTGTCTGCGGTAATATCGCAATTGTTGTTTTAACCATGTGCGGTTTGATATTATCGAGTATATCGCAAAAACCAAACAAAACACCTACAGAGTGCACGCATGCATTACGTGATGAAGTCTAGTAGGTTAGACGTTCTTTCGTTGCATGATTCAGTTAAAATGCATTTAGAATGATCACAACATTTAAGTGAAAATGTACATATTTATATAATTTCATATAGTTAATATCACATGACTAGTGCCATTTTTTTCCTCCAAAAATCAGCATGATTACAAATGTGATATTGATTTTTTTACAACAGTTCAATAAATAAGTTAATTAAGAGATTTTGACAACTAAAATAATTCCAGCTACAGCACTGTTTTGTGTCTCTGAGCAACATGACAGTGATTCGTTCCTGAATGAATCAATCGTTTAAATGATTCGGTTCAGTCGCAATGACTCACTTATTAACAGTGACTTGCTGCCACCTGCTGGCAGTTTTAATTTCACATTTAAAGTATCTTTTCATTTTTTAAACAATTTCAAATATCAGTATTCAACGATTTTATGTTTAAAATATCAATACAGTATTAATGCATTTGTAACTGCAGGTTAAATGCATTCATGTCCTGCATTAAACTGTGTAAATACATCTAAATATCACTTCAGATGCAGCTTCTGTGTTTCCTCTGTACTGCAAAGATTAATTTTGTTGATACTGATTTCAATTGCCTGGTAACAGCCCAAATGTCTTATTATAAATTTACTGATTAAATGTAAGAATTTGAC
This sequence comes from Schizothorax lantsangensis, assembly GCA_027422415.1. NCBI lineage: Eukaryota > Metazoa > Chordata > Actinopteri > Cypriniformes > Cyprinidae > Schizothorax > Schizothorax lantsangensis. The sequence goes on along the minus strand of CM049852.1, from coordinate 4,439,956 downwards.
TCAAAAGATAACCCACACTTTTAGAAAAATGGCTTTATAAAAGGTAAAAAAATGCCCATAAAATGTTAAAAATCAATTTAAACTTTTTGGAAAAGATTAATTTCTAATCAGTGTAAACTGTCCAGCACACAGAATATGAAGAATATCAAAAACTTCAAGAGTCAGCTGTCCAACAGCAGTCCTTAAGACACCAGCACAATAACACACTCAGCTAAATATTGTCTAATTATCGTTATCAGTAAAATCCCAGAAAATATCGAGATATATTTTTTTGTCAATATCGCACACCCCTAGTGCTGCATTTAGAATGCTTCACTGCTGCCTGAAGTAAAATGAATGCTAAAGATGTTGCGTAGCTGCTCTGACCTGGTCCTCTGCGATGTGCGTCCGAGCGCTAGGAGAGTCCAGCAGTGTGCAGAGAGCAAACAGACACGACATCACATCCTCGATGGGCTCCTCGGCCCGAGGGAAACACAGGAACTCAATGCTGATGCCTGCAACAACGCCAGAGACATCAGAGCCATTTACAGACTTAAAGAAGTCCAAATGAGTCACATAGACAATTTACCCAAGAGAAGGTGCAATCTGTCCTTCACCAGGTCATCGGTGTTTCTGGCCGGAGCAGAAGTCACTACAGGTCCTGTGAGAGGAGCACTCTTGCCCTCCGCAGAGTCTTCAGCCGAACCGAAGCCTGTGCTGCTGAGCCACAGGGTCTCCGCGTGCAGGACAGACGCCCAGGAGCTTCGGTAATGAACCCGCGCTGTGTCTATGGTCTCAGGAGTGTAGAAAGCACCACCTGATCAACACACCACATTAAGATGAACTGGTGTTACTGGTTTCCACTGAGCAAGTACAACAATAAATTGTTTGTAATGGTCCTGGAAATCAACCTTTTTTTAATATGTCCATACATACACTATATTGCCAAAAGTATTTGCACCCCCTTGTAATGAACAGGTTTGACTACTTTAGTAATTTCTATGAGTACAAATCTTAATGTTAAAGCATATAATGATATTCTAGGAAATTGTGTGCTTCTAATATTATAGCAACAGTTTGGACTCTTTTCTATTCTAACATGACAATGTCTCTGTGTATAAGACAAGGTTCAAAAAGAAAATGATTGATTCAGTCAGTGTGGAAGAACTTGACTGGTCTGCATAAAACCAAGTCCTAATCCCAGTTTAACACCTCTGGTGTGACTGTAAATGCAGACCTTGAGCCAAAAACTCATCACCAAACACCAATGACTTGTACATATGGGTTCAGTCATTTTAGACACTTACAAAACTGTTGCAACAGAGATGGAAATACAATTTTTAAATACATGAATTATGTTCCCATCGTTGTTGCCACAGTTTTGGAAGTGCATTTTTCTGTTCTAAAGAAGGGGGTGCCAATACTTTTGTCTCTATAGTGTATGTCCATACAGAAAAAACACATAGTCATGCATCTCAGATTCTTTTACTAATTAAACAGGCTGGGGCACATATTCAATCAGGACTTAAAGGGATAGTTCACCCCAAAATGTAAACTCTGTCATTAATCACTCACTCTCATGTCGTTCCAAACCCGTAAGACCTTCATTCATCTTCGGAACACAAATTAAGATATCTTTGGCCACGTACACACTGCAAGTTTCAGGAGTTACAACCGCATTTAAATACAGGAGTGAGTCCCGTAAATTATCGTTCCATGTGTGAACGGAACAGCAGTCACTCCTGCATTTGTAACCATAGCAACATTTTTGGCTTCTTGCAGGAGTGAAGAAGAATTTAGCCGTTTGTTATGTCATTTTTTGGCTTAAGACTCTTTTTGTCTGTTTGATTTTAACTAAATTAGTGCTGACAGACGTGCTGTGTTGTGTTTCTCCTCAGGAGGCTGCTTTAGACAGCGCTGTCCTGCAGTGTCCTCATATCTACAAGCGCTTTCAGGCATGTTGTTTGGTCTTAGCTCATAAACATACGCACTTTATGGAGTTAATAAAGTGGCCTTCGGATATGAGATATATGATCATGAGCGCAGCTAGCCCCGTGTCAAAATGTGCTAAGGTTAAGACTAATTTCACTGTTATTTTCTTGCATCTCACATACAGACGAAGACACTAATGCATGTTCAAATACATCACTAACAACTAGTTGTTCAGTTCTGTACACACTGCGTACAATTTCTGTAAATGTGGTTGTCACTAGCTGTATTTTTCAGGAGTTAATGCGGTTGTAGAATGCAGTTGTCACTCCTGTATTTTAGTGAATTATGTGTGTACCGAACGTGATTAAGGAGTAAAAGGTGAACTGACAACCGAATTATCTGCAGTGTGTACGTGGCCTTTGATGCACTCCGAGAGCTCGTATGCAAGGTATGTGCGCGGATACGTTGTTTACGTTCAGATCAAAGCGTAAACAGTGTATCCGCGTACATACGTTGCATCCGTTGTTTACGTATGTGATACTCTGACTTTTGAATAAAGTCATTATTTTTGTTTTCTATTTTTGAGAATACAAAAAGTATTCTCGTAGCTTCATAAAATTACGGTTGAACCCCTGATGTCACACGGATTATTTTACCTTGCCTGGATCATGTAAGGATCCTTGCTGTCTGTGGAGGGTCAGAGAGCTCTCGGAATTCATCAAAAATATCTTGATTTGTGTTCTGAAGATGAATTTAAGCCTTAAACCTCGTCTGTGAAACGGGGGAGTTTGTAAGGACTCTGTGGGTTTGAGTTTACCTTCAGGAGGCAGCTGACTGGAGAACTCTGCAGGCAGAGTGAGAAGCGCATAGTCGCTCAACACAGCCAGCCACAGACGGCTGAGAGACGGCAGCTCCGGCTGAACTAACGTCATCAGGCTGTCCGGAGGAAGAACGTCTCCTTCATCTCCCACATCCTCATCCTCACCCTGAGGAGGACACGCCGGCATGCACTGAGACTCCTTCTTTGTGTTCATGGCCACGACGAACACCTGTGATACACGATATGGATCGATACGATGCATCAATGTCACGCATAAAATATTGATACCTGTAGTATTAATAGGCACCTTATTTTTGCATTGTCCAGATTTTCACGCAATGTCCGTCTATGCATTACCACCAAAGCATGCATTCTCGATCAAACTCACATGCCAGGACTCGATAATAAGCAGTGTTGGGGGTAACGCAAGTTGCATAATCAGATTACTTTTTTTAACCCTTGTGCGTCAATAGATAAAAGTTACACATAGGTCCATAGTGGACAAAAATGTCCATGTCAAAAAACGGTCATAAAAATGTGAAGCTTGGGAGCACAGAGTTAAGTTTGGTCTCATTTTAAAGAAGACCCATGGCAGATTATTGTTGAAGTAAAAAAAGTTTAAAAAGTGAAACCAAAAAAAAAAAGTTATTAAAATAATTTATGAACAATATTTTATATAAAATATATATTTTATGAAACATGTTGAACTATAAACCTGCTAGAAAATCAAAGCCATAAATCTAAACAAGTTGTGTTCCAAATTTGAGGTTGATATCTCAAAAAATGAGCTTTCAGTAAGATTTTGTTTGGGCTGTAAACTTGTGATTTACAGTAGAGTTTATCTCAAATATTATAAGCGCACACACCATTTTTTTATGACACATATACAAACCACACTCTGACATCCATACCAACACACACACACAATTATAGCTGCATTATTTATCCAATTGTCTCTATAATATGCAGAAGCAGAAAACAGGAATAAAGCCAGTATTTGCTTTATTGACCAAACCTGAAAAAATGGCACCATCTGGTAAAAAAACATTTTTTTTAAAGCCTTGCCAACAGAATGAAAGCCTATTAACAAAAATTGCATAATTTTACAGTTAATCGGCACTGCAATTAAAAATAACATCTTTAATGGGTTTCAATGAGGACATTTTTGTCCAAAAGGTCCTGAGAGGAACTATTTTTTGTACCTAATGTAAAATAGATTTAAAGGAAATGGGCGTGAAATAGTAAAATTCCAATAAAAATACACACCTGTGCCAAAATTTATGCAGCTACCAATAACACAGGCAAAATGATCAAAAAAACAAAACTGAAAAGGACAAAAATGTCCAAAAGGTCGCACAAGGGTTAAGTAACTAGTAAAGTAACACATTACTTTTTAATTTAGAGGGAAATATCTGAGATACTTTTTTTAATAAGTAACTCCAGTTACTTTGTTTCCCAAGTATTGACTGACACTGAATTGAGTTCTCTTCCACTTATTGTGCTTGGACGAACAAATACACACAAAATTATATCAAAATGTGCGTCTTGGCGAATATCCTAGTAAACACAGTCGGATAGGCCTATGTAAAACGCATGTGTATCAGTATATCGGATCTTATATCGGATCATGTGTATCAGTATTCGTTCTTAAAGTGAAAGCAGACCAACAATGAACCTCTGTCAAAGAAAAATGTAAAAGAACAAGTAGTGCTCACTGCTCCTGACTGAATAACTTTTGGAACGTTAATAATGATTAATCTATGTTTTATTTAGTCAGTGAAGACTATGCAGTGTTATTTTACATTTGATTATGAAATTTTTGTAGCTGAAAATTTATTTTGGACCCACTTGAAACCAGAGATGGAAACTCGAGTCAGAGACTTGGACTCGAGTCGCACTTAAGTCGCATAAATAAAGACTTGGGACTTGACTTGGACTCGTGAACAGCTGACTCGAGACTTGACTTGGACTCGTGACTCGTGAGACTCGTAAAAAACGCAAGTCATTTGGTATAGGAGTTTATATGAATGTATCTCTGAGGGAAACTGGCTGTCTTAAAAAAGTTTAGATGGTATTTTCTTTTCATCTTGCCTCCGTATAATGCATATTAGTGTTCATAACCGCAGCGCTGCTTTGTTTACAGCGGAAACCAAGGAAACGATGTTTAATTGATGTTCAAGCGCCACCCGCTGGCAGAGAGTGAATCTGCATTAATTCAGCCTGTCTTCTCTGTCTGCTGGTTTGTTTCGTACAGATGTTTTATGTAGAATAGTTTCACAAAACTAAAGTCAGACCATTTTGTTTTTGCTTCAAATTTCGAAATTATACAATCCAATGTAGATGAAAAACTGCTCATGCTGGATGTATGCAGCCTCTGTGTTTGGATTGTGTTGTTTTAAAACACAGTGGTTGCCTCTAATTTTAAATTGAAAAAGAGCACAGACAAAGCCTTAGTTTGTTTATATGAGATTTATTTCATTTGTGTAATTCATTTGATTAATTGGGGTTTGTTTTAAAATTTAGTTTTGTTGTTTGACATAGTTCAATTTTACAAAGAAATGTGCAGCATTTTATCTGACAATTAATAAATGGACACCTTTTCATTTCTTTGTCTTAAATTTTGTTAAAGTTTTTTTGTTGAGAAAATCATATCGTGAAATCAGTATTTCAAAACTGATTTAGCCTCAATAACTAGCTGAAATAAACTGTTGCTAATAAATAGAACAAAGACTTGAGACGTGACTTGGACTCCACCTCAAAGACTTAAGACTTGACTTAGACTTGACCTCAGAGACTTGTGAACATGTCTGCCTGAAACACCTAAAAAGCACAGTTTAGTTAATTTGTGTCTTTGTTCTATTGTATTTAGGGATGCAACGATACCATTTTTTCAGATCCGATCCAGAAAACTCTGAGTATCGGCCAATACCGATCCGATCCGATCCTAGCACAGCTTTTTTTTTTTTTTTTTTTTTAAATCAATTGAGTTTCTATACTTCTGTGTCACTCTTTTGTGTGTTAAACACAATCTACTAGACAACTTCATTTTAATGAAAAATAACATGAAAATATATATAGGGGCTGTTTACACCTGGTCACTTCATGCGTTTTGTAATATAAATCCGATCGCTCAAAACACTTCAGGAGGAGGTCTGGGCCGCATTGCAGACGAAACTGGACATGTGTAAATGCATCTGGTTGTTGAAACCACATATGTGAATTTTACTCCTCCCAAAATGTAAAAATAATAAACGTGTGAGACCGTGTTATAGGCTATATGACATTTTAGTCAGATATGACTGCGCTAATGCAACAAGTATAAGACAAGCTTATCTTTCCAGTGCTGATGCTGCCCGCTCTCCTATTGCGGTCTTTGATCTGGAAATGAGCTGATAATTAATAAAATGCAGAGCTTTTGATTTCGTTGACGTGAACTTCATTAAATTTAAATATAGCGCGGGAATTGAAGATCGGATTTATATCCATTTTGCGACGACACATGTGGCCAAGTGTAAATGGAAACGTTTTAATAAATCAGATAGATATCAGATCAGAGAAAACACATGACTGCAGGTGTAAACAGACCCATTCATAATCTATGACAAAAATACTATTATAAACTAGGATAGTGGATAATTTAGCAGCAAAAGTTATTCTAGAAAACTCATGAGTGCACAATTTGATAAAATCTAAACATTTAGTGAAATAACATTATTTAGTGGGGAACAAATAAAAGTGAATATGTGAAGGACTAAATAAAAGTGAATATGTGAAGGACTGGTAAAATGTTAAATTGCTCTTTGCATTGTTGTAAAATACATTAATTTGCAAAACAAGTAAATGTATTTATTTATAAATATAAACTATTAATGAAAACAAAATTAAAACATTTCTTTTAAATATATAGCATTTATTTATAAATATAAACTACAAAATTAAAACATTTCTTTTAAATATATAGTAATGAAGGCAGCAGTAATGAAGGCAGCAACATATGATAGAGGAGTCCTGCCTCCATTACTGTGCTATACATTAGATTATTAATAGCCTTGATAGGACAGTACAAGAAACGCTATAAATAATATTTCATTGCGCAAAAGTATTATAATACAAAAAGCTCAAATAGAGAGTGGCATAAAGCGCTTATGCGCATCCCGTGCGCAGAATGATGCGCTTGAAGCAGCACGGAGTCACAGCACGCAGCTCCAGATAGAAGAGTTCAAAGCACAGAGGAAAGAGAGATTGATGCATAGCTTATTAAATCTGCGCGATAGTTTATTGAGCCTTTTCTTTTAACGGTTTTAAATCTCAGTTATTGAGCGCTCTTGAAGAGTGTTTCATTGTTTTGACCGTCTTAACCGAACGTGACACGCAGTTTGAACGCTGAACGGAGGATGACGGACAGACGCAGCAGAGAGAAGCTTTACGTGAACTTGAATTTAACGACTTAAATATTCATCTGTACCTCAGATTAAACTATGGAACGGCTTCAGAACACTTGGACTTTGACTTTATGGTGCTTTATAATGCTTTTGTGGGGCTTAACAATAACACAGAATAGTATACGAATATCGGATTTGGATCGGTCTCATCTCTCCGATACCCGATCCGCAGAAAATGCCCGGATCGGAGCCGATACCGATCCTGAGTATCGGATCGATGCATCCCTAATTGTATTGCGCTACATGTCAGCGCTGCCACGAGGCCATTGGCACCAACAGAAAAGATTTTTAGCACTGAGCCCATAGTACCAGCTAAAAAAAGTCTCAAAGGTAACATCTTAATTTTTGTATTTTTTTATATTTATTTTTCTACATTAATGTATTTTTCCCTACAACATGAGTACCTTGTTTTTGTTGTTCCTAATGAGGACTGACACTATATTACACACTGCATATTTTAGCACAGAAGTCACAAGATTACTGATCTTATGTGTGACTTGTTATTATTTTTCCAATTATTTACTTTTCTTTATCATAAAAAAAAAAAAAAAAAAAAAAAAAAAAGCGTAGGCCTATCTTTTTGTTGTGGATGTCCCAGTTGAGGTACAGGTTGTGGAAATTTCAGATAAATGTTCAATGTTATATATTTTCTAGGGATGCACGATATTGGATTTTTGCCGATATCCGATATGACGATATTTTTCAACTCATTTTGGCCGATACCGATACATTTCCTTTTGTTTGGAAACAACACCAAGTCTCTCCTGTGCAGAAATTATAATCAAAATATTTTTTATATTAAAATATTGTAAATATTTTGATGTTTTAATATCGATGCCGATATTTATATTTAAAGCCATTATCGGCCGATTCCGATATCTGTCCGATAATATCGTGCATACCTAATATTTTCAAATTGTATCAATTTTATTGTAGAATTTATGAGAATCGATATCATATCGTATCGTGACAAACCAGTGTTGCCAAGAATTGGGACTGTTTCCCCGTGTTGTTGAAGCAACCCCAATAACGTGATATTTAGCCCCTGGAATGCGAATTTTTCCAGGGAAACCCCTCCAAAAAAATTTGAATTGTATCCCCCAAAATGCGATTTTTACTGGTGGACCCCCTCGAAAAGCAATTGGGATAGTTTTGAGTAGCAATTGCGCGGGTTTTGTTGTGAAAACCTGGCAACCCTGACAAACCATCCAATTTACAGCCCTAGTAAGTAATGCTAATAAATGCTGGGAGGATGTTGATTTATTTTAAAAGGCCACTATCATTGTTCTTTGTAAATGTAGGTGCTAAAGGGGCACAGCTGTTAGTGTTTAACTCACCTCGGCCCATGCTTTCAGCACAGCCAGTTTCTCCATAGTAGTGGCGCTCTCACTGTACAGCTGGCTGGACTGACCCTTGCCAGCCTGGACTTTGTCCAGAGAGGAGACCAAGAGGTTGTGGACGCGCCGCAGGTCATTGAGGTCACTGACAACACCACTGCCTATCCATGCACTGCACACCTGTACAGCGATATATGAGAGGAACCACTGTCAAACACTGAAGAAGAGGGATCCTTTAACATGAAGTCAAATTTAAAGCAAAGATAAAGATATCACCATACTTTGACCAGTTGATTAAATCACAGCACATGAAGACGTTTTCTTAAATGTTATGTTAAAATGTGTAATTGAGGCATTATCTAATTTAATACGCACTCATTTGAATTAATATCAGTACAAATGTGACCCTGGAGCACAAAAGCAGTCATAAGTAACAGGTATATTTGTAGCAATAGCCAACAATACATTGTATGGGTCAAAATTATCAGTTTTTCTTTTATGCCAAAAATCATTAGGATATTAAGTAAAGATCATGTTCCATGAAGATATTTAGTAAATTTCTTGCCATAAATATATCTAAACTTAATTTTTGATTAGTAATATGCATTGCTAAGAACTTCATTTGGACAACTTTAAAGATGATTTTCTCAATATTTAGATTTTTTTGCACCCTCAGATTCCAGATTTCCATAGTTGTATCTCAGCCAAATATTGTCCTATCATAACAAACCATACATCAATGTAAAGCTTATTTATTCAGCTTTCAGATGATGTATAAATCTCAATTTCAAAAAATTTACACTTATGACTGGTTTTGTGCTCCAAGGGTGGATAAAGTCAGGTCCAAAATTCTTGTCATTTTGTTGACATGCTCAATTCAATTAAATTCAATTGTTTATTGTCAGTCATAACAAATGTTATGTTTATATATATATATATATATATATATAATAAATGTTAAAGGCTTTTCCAGAGGGGATTTTGGATTTCTATATTTATCACTCCATAAATCAGAAAATACAGCCAGAACAACATACATTTCCATCATGTTTTTAGGAATAAAATGACATATGAACAAACCCCGCTCTAAAAGCCTTCAGAATATAGATTAACACAAAAATAAATAAAACAAAACTGGTGTATATAAGCTGCTGAAGCGGAGATTTCTGACACTGAAAGTACAATAAAATAAACACTTAAATGTGTATTTTGGACGTTTTCTTTCCACTACTCTGAAAAAAAGACAAGTTATAGAAGCAAAATAGGCCAAAGCTGACCAGTGACTGGGTTGGTACCCTTTCAAAAGGTACTAATATTAGGTATTAAAATGTACCTTTAAGGTACTAATACAGTGCCCTCCACTAATATTGGCACCCTTGATAAATATGAGCAAAGGCGGCTGTGAAAATAAATCTATCCTTTTGATCTTTCACTCAAAAAATTCACAAAATTCTAACCTATCATTGATCTTTCACTCAAAAAATTCACAAAATTCTAACCTATCATTGTAAAACAATTGTAAAACAATTGATGAGAAATAAATGGGGAGAAAATCTCAATGAAATAAATGTTTTTCCACAATTGTTGGCCACAATTATTGGCACCCCTAGAAATTCTTATGAGTAAAATATCTCTGAAGTATATTCCCATTCATATTTACATTTTTTAGCACACCAGGGTGACTAGGAGCATGAAATTGTCCAGCCATGACTTTCTTTCCACAGGATTATAAATATGAGGAACACAAAGGTCAAATTCCCTTAATCATCCATCACAATGAGAAAAAACAAAAAATATATTTCTGATGTGAAGAACAAGATTGTTGAGCATCACAAAATAGAAAGTGGCTGTAAGAAAAGAGTTAAAACATTGAAAATCCCCATTCCCACCATCAGGGTAATAATTAAGAGGTTCCAATCAACTAAAGATGTTAAAAATCTGCCTGAAAGAGGACGTGTGTCTATATCGTCCTAATGCACGGTGAGGAGGAGAGTTTGAGTGGACAAAGACTCTCCAAGGATCACAGCTGGAGAATTGCAGAGATTAGTTGAGTCTTGGGGTCAGAAACCTAAAAAAAAAAAATCAAACATCCCCTAAATCACCACATGTTGTTCGGGAGGGTTTCAAGAAAAATTGTCCTCACTCATCCAAAAACAAACTCCAGCAAATTCAGTTGTCAGACACGACTGGAACTTCAAATGGCACTGGCTTCTATGGTCAGATGAAACTGAAAAAATAGCTTTTTGGCAGCAACCCCACCAGATGAGTTTAGTACAAACAGGGATAAAAAAGTACCCCATGTCCACGGTTAAATATACTGCTGGATCTTTAATGTTGTGGGCCTGTTTTTCTGCCAGAGGTCCTGGACATCTTGTTCAAATGCATGGCATCATGGATTCTATCAAATACCAACAGATAAAAAATCAAAACCTGACTGCCTCTGTTAGAAATCTTATAATGGGCCGTGTTTTGATCTTCCAGCAGGACAACAATCCAAAACAAACATCAAAATAAACACAAAAATGAGTCACTGAGCACAAAATGAATCTTTTACCATTGCTGTCTCTGTCCTTTGACCTGAACCCTACAGAAAATGAGTGAGGTGAACTGAAGAGAAGAAGTACTAACATGGAGCTGTGAATCTGAAGGATCTGGAGAGATTCTGTATGAAGAAATGGTCTCTGATCTCTTATCAGGTGTTCTCCAAACTCTTCAGGCATTATAGGAGAAAACTCAGAGCTGTTACCCTGGGAAAAGTACGTTGCAATAATTGGGTGCCAATAATTGTGGCCAACATGAAATAGTGAAAGCATTTATTTCACAATGAGATCCCCCGCCCCACTTTCAATTGTTTTACTTCAATGATAGGTTGGAATTTTGTGAATTTTTTGAATGAAAGATAAAAAGGATAAACAATGCAGATTTATTTTCACAGCCGCCGTTGGTCATATTTATCAAGGGTGCCAATATTAGTGGAGGACACTGTATGTACCATTTAGGGGTAAATAAGGTAAGAACCTTAGGGTACCGCCCCAGTGACAACTTTACACCTTTTTTCTGACAATGTTGGGTTGAAGGTTTACCTGGCAGGCTTTGGCAGTGATGTCTGAGGGTGTATCTGGAGAAAAGGCTGGTCGGAGCGCAGCACCAACCTGTGGTTTAACAAAATAACATGAATGTCAGCAATCAGCATGGAATGGAAACTCACCCCATCTATTTTCCAAAAGCATGTTAAACTGTAGATCTTGCATAGGTTTCAATGTTTTAACCTCATAATGCTTCATCAAAACAACTTCTCTCTTGTGACGTATGCAGGACTACTCCAATCATTTAGTGCACTTAAACCTGCCCCTGAAAGCTCATGCTACACCCTAAATTACTTCTTTATCAATAATCCGTTCCACCTGGAAGAGCATATCTGCTTCCGTTTCATTGCAACATCAAAATGTGTAAGAATGAAACAACACAAAAAAAAAATCAAAAGGACACGGGTTTGATGTATGATCATCTCTGCAGCTCATTTGGCTTGAACTGAATTAAAATAAATTAGCATGTGCTAGCAAGGGGAAATCGTTAATCAAAAAAAATCTTTAAAATGTGCTGTATTTGAGCAGAAAGTACTACTTAACTGACGTGTTCGTTCAAAGCGTGTTTGTGTCTTAATGTGGTTTCTAACAAAAGAGTGTCTACCAGTGCATTAACATCATATGAGTGAACGGAATCAGCCAATCAGTGTTGGGTAAAAAAAAAAAAGTAATTAATTACTAGTTACTAATTACATCTTCAACAGTGTAATTAAATTACTGTACAAATTACTCTCTCCAAAAAGTATTTAATTGCTTATTACCAATTAATTTCTAAATCCTATATCACCCTCGACAAGTTAATGATACGAGGATAGACATGAAACGCTTCTTTTAATTTTCAAATAAATAATAGATAACTATAACTAAATTATTCTGGCCACACTTTAGATTAGAGTCCAGTTCTCACTATTAACTATGACTTTTGCCTCAATATACTCCTAATTACTGCGTATTAATAAGTAGTTAAGTTTAAGATTTGGGTAGGATTAAGGATTTAGAATAAGGTCTTGCAGAATAAGACATTAATATGCATTTAAGTACTAATAAACAGCCAATATAACAGTAATATTCATGATAATAACCAAGTTAATAATGAGAATTGGACACTAAAGTGTTGCCAATATAACTCACTAAAGTGAGAAGAGTACATAAAAGCATGCATTTTAAGGTTAGACTTTAAATGTTTATTGTATTGTGTATAAATGTTCTATACACAGTATTGAGTTCAATTACATAAGAAGTAACTAATTAAATTACAGAATAATTAAGAGCAATCCCTTAATTAAATGACAGTAACTAATTGCACCCAACACTGCATTTCCAGCACGAGGCACAGATTGAACTGACATTGGCCTGGTACTGCTCCAGTATCACATGACCAGGGAACTCTGGCTCCGGCACCGCGGCAAACTTCTTAATGATGTCCTCGAGAGCCTGCAGACCAGCCATGCGCAGCTGGTTACTGTGGTCTGTGGCAGCCATGAACGCCATGCGAATCAGATCACACAAGTGCAGCACCAGCAAGTCCCCTGCACAAGACACCACAAACGTGTTCAATTCATTCCCTGAACTCACAGCTCAATCACACGTGACACTTAAAGGGTTACTCCACCCCAAAATGAAAATTTAGTAATTTATCACTTACCCGCATGTCGTTCCAAACCCGTAAAAGCTTCGTTCGTCTTCAGAACACAATTTAAGATATTTTGGATGAAAACCGGGAGGTTTGTGACTGTCCCATTGACTGCCAAGTAAATTACACTGTCAAGGTCCATAAAAGTATGAAAAGCATCGTCAGGATACTCCATCAGTGGTTCAATCGTAATTTTATGAAGCTTACTTGTTACTTTTTGTATGGAAATAAAACAAAAATAACGACTTTATTCAACAATTAGGCACCGTAACGTCTCCTCTGTGTCAGTGTAGCACCATTTTGGAGATTATCCCCTGGACGCAAAATGCATACACTCCTCTGTATCAGCCTCGACACAGGGATGCACTGTTTGCGTTCAAATCAGAGCGTAAATCGATGTATAAGATGCAGCCCTGTGTCGAGGCTGATACAGAGGAGTGTATGCATTTTGTGTCCAGGGGATAATCTCCAAAATGGTGCTACACTGACACAGAGGAGACGTTACGGTGCCTAATTGTTGAATAAAGTCGTTATTTTTGTTTTATTTTCATAAAATTACGATTGAACCACTGATGGAGTATCCTGACGATGCTTTTCATACTTTTATGGACCTTGACAGTGTAATTTACTTGGCAGTCAATGGGACAGTCACAAGCCTCCTGGTTTTCATCCAAAATATCTTAAATTGTGTTCTGAAGACTAACGAAGCTTTTACGTGTTTGGAACGACATGCGGGTAAGTGATTAATGACAACATTTTCATTTTGGGGTGGAGTATCCCTTTAATTCATACTTCACATGTGCCTTGCAATAAGGGCTGGGCGATATAGATAGAAATGTATTACGATATAATGTTTCAAATCATTCGATATCAATAATTACATTTTTTATATTTTTTTTAAGCAGCAGTAGAATTTTTTTTTACATTTAACCACTGTATTTTTAAATTACCCAACTTATTGAGTCAAACAACAACTAATTTTAGTTTTAACAGTCAAACACAAAATAAAATGTCTTATATTTTATATGCAGATTTAATAAGTGTTAAGGAAACTCTTGGCTTGGCTTCAATGCTATGAAATAACGACTGTCTATTAAAAAAATTGCATAACGTCTAAACTAATATTTATGAATTAAAAATGCTTTCGTAAATTGCATAATCATGAACAAAACAGCATCATGTATTTATGCATAGTTGTCAGTCTCAAAAATGCACAGAAAATGCGTTGTGTGTGAATGTCTTGGTTTCGGTTTTAACCTGATCATCTGCGCATTGAGCTTCTATATTTCTCTAATATCTTGAATGACAAATGCAGCAGCAGCACATCTTATGGATTTAACTGGATAGGCAACAAAAACATTACATTACAACAACGACATTAACATCATCAGGGTTTCATTTCAATATTCATACTTTTCCAGACTCAAATTTACAAACCTCTCAGTAGATTTTTGTACCATATTTAACATAAATGGTTCATAGAGCATTATTTTCAGCTTTACATTTGGTATATATTACAGTCATCTGTCAATTTTTTTTTTTTTTTTTTACATAGATTCTCTCTAAGTGACTTTTGCATGCACACAAGAAACTATTCACATGCACATGCTTATGCATTACAATATCTACTTTTATATAACATTTCCTTAATTAATAGAGATCTACTTGCTCAAAATGTGGCTTTCCCTCTAATATCAAGACCTAATGTACAGTTTAGCTCATCTTCTGTTTGCCAACTTCAAGAGTCTATAAAAAAAGACTGGTATTGTAAAAAATAAAAGTGTTCAAATGATGGCTTTCGTTAGGGCAGTGTGTCATATTTAAAGTCTCTTTAATGCATGCTCTGTGGCGGCACAACAGGTGGCTCTGTGTGAATCGTCCTATACGCTAAGTTTAATGGTCTCTCGTGCACACATTAAAGTCTGTATATTTTTGATTTTTGCAAAGGTCCTCGAGGCTGTCATACGGTGCTAAGAATATCATTAGAAGAATGTTGTTTGACAATCACTAAACAGCTGCCATGAAACACTTCTTGTATGATAAACTTATTTTCATTCAATTCTTAATTTTCTATTATAAAAAAAACTAAATAGGGGTAAAAGTCTGGAAATGCAAATTTTTTTTCCATACTTTTCCAAACCGCGTAGGAACCCTTGCATCTCGTGCACCACTGATAACTAAGGCTCCCTAACATCTGATTGCACCGTTTTTGCATTCAAATGCGAATTTTTATTTTAAATTCGACTAATATTGCTTTGTTTGATTCACAGTCTCCTCATCGCAGACACGGCACTCATTTCAGCATGTGTTTGTGTGTTCTGTTGACTGTCTGCTTGTCACTCATAATACACCTTTAAATGAAAAAAGCATGAAAATATCGTGCACCATATCAAACATTTTTTCTACTGTTATCGATGATAAATATTAGGGGTGTAACGATTCATCGATACGATGTCTGATGATACCATGCATTGATGCCACGCGTAAAATATCGATATCTGTAATATAAATAGGCACCTTTATTTTGGCACTGTCCACTGTTTTGGCGAATATCCTAGTAAACACAGACGGTTAGGCATATGTCTTAACATAAACAGTTGGGAAAGAAAACGCATGTGTATTAGTATATTAAATCCGTGCTTTTGTTCTTAATAAAGTCAAAGCAAACTAATAATAAATCAAAGAAAAATACAAGTGCTCACTGACTAAATGACCTTTGTAACATCAAAAATTATTAATCTATATTTAATTTATACAGTGAAGACTATGCAGTTATTTTACATTTGAAAATGTATTTTAGACTGAGCTGAAAAACCTGAAGAGCACTGTTTATTGAACTTGTGTCTTTGTTCTGTTGTATGTATTTTCTGCTATTACTTGTAATTTGGTTATCTGTAGAAATATTTTTAGCACTGAGCCCATAGTAGCAGCCAGAATTGTTTATTTTCTTTATTAAAAAAAAAAAAAGTGTAGTATTTTTTTGATGTAAATGTCCCAATTGAGGTACAGAATGTGAAAATTTTAGATAAATGTTCATGTTATATATTTTGGTTGCATTTGTCAGTTAATAAAAATGTAGATGTTTGTTTAAAATAGGTATATAATATCGATATATCGATCGATATACTTGAATCGTAATCGTATCGTAGAATTTTTTGAGGTATCGGCAAATATCGTATTGCTGGGTATGAGAATCGGTATCGTATCGTATCGTGACGAACCATCCGATTTACACCCCTAATAAATATCGATACCGTTTTATCGCCCAGTCCTACTTGCACTGTTCAACCAAAATGGAAATCATTATTTACTCCTAACTACTGCACATGATGGGTCACGGATGTTTACCTTCAGGGTTGTTAGCCTTGGCGACGCGCGCAGCGGCCAGGTCAAAGTGGGCCTTGTCTGCATTCTCACAGAGATGAATGATACGGCACAGACAGTCGGCAGCAAACACTCGTGTGACCCAGCGCGGCGCCACGGACGGCTTGGACTTGTCATCCTGACCCAGTGATGTGAACATGATATCATCATCCATCTCATCCTTCTTCTCGGAGTCTTCCTCCTCTTCCTTCCTTCTGCCACCAGACGCGACGGTCCCACCGACCTCTGCAACAGAAGCAAAGATGGAAGGAGAAGATGCTGCAGATTACAGTAACACCACAAAATAAAGGTAACCAACAAATAAAATACAGCCTGAGCCAACACAACATTATTACCGTATTGACCCGAATATAAGACGATGTTTTTTCTTGGAAATGCATATGAAAAAACACGGTCGTCTTATATTCAGGGTCTAGACTTTAATACACTCACAACAATAGGTGGCGCAAAACATGCATAAAACGAGTGTGTTATGAAATATGTAATATATGTGTGTTGTAAAGATCACAAGTGAAAACACAAGAAAAAGTCGTGACTGTAGCCTGATGTGAACAAACTTCATCTGTAAGTGATTTTAAAACAGACAGTATCCAGATTTGAAGACTACAGTAAGATTTCACTTCTACTGTAAATACAATGTTGGTAAGCTACTATGAGATGGATGGACTAAATGTTATATAATTCAGATGCTACCTGTTATTTTTATGGTATATCAAAAAGTGTATATTTTTAAATGTGATTGCTGGTACATTTTACCAGTATTTACCATACTTTCAAAAGAAAAATTAAAATAGGAAAAATATGCAATATGAAAATAATTTAAGGAAAAATGTGTTTTACAGAGAAAAAAAACAAAGATTTGGTTTTCAAAAAGCCTTTTTCCAAAAGGTACATCTGGAAAAGGGGGGTCGTCTTATATTCGGGTCAATATGGTACTATTAAACAATGGTAGCATTTTATTTTACAGTCCTGTTCTGCATGTACATACTGTACACTTACTATAGTAATACTTCAGACTTATGTGCCCTCTAGATGCTTGCGTTTCGCAAGTTAATGACAAAAAAACACCATCCCAAAGAGGTATGCAGCGGAGTCCTTATCCATCTTCAAGAATCGGCTAAAACACATCTCTTCCGTCTTTATTTGACCCTCTAACTCTAGCACTCTCTATTATAATTCTATTTTTAGGGGTTCAAGAGCGTAGCGCGCTACTGTAATTGTTAGAATGGTCACGTATGAGCGATTTCCTGATCGTGAGTAAAACTGATCGTGCAGACCAAACCGTAAGTCGTAGAGATTTGAAACTTGGAGGGATGGTAGTACTCACACTGCCTACAATGTGACCAATGCTCGTTCCAATCGGCCTGACGGGGCGCTACAGCAATCGAAAGTACGAAATCGCTCATAACTCCTAAACCGTCAGTCGCAGGCTCAAGTGTCTTATGTCGTTGGAAACCTTGGCTCACGCCAAATTGGCTCAATTTTTCAGGTATTTCGCATTTTTTGCAAAACATACTTTTGCATACTAGTCCTAGGTTTTTTGCCCATCTCTGGAGAGTGAATATCAATCATTATCAAAATAAAATTTAACTTTCGACTCACTGTCGCAAAGGGACGCCAAAACATTCGAAGGGGGCAGGGCCACTTTTTGTAAAAAGAGCTGAGGTTACAGGGAAAAAACAATTGTGGGGATTGGCCACTTGGTGGCGCTATAAGAGGAAAAAACACAAAAATGCCTATAACCAGGCAACCATTTGTCCTAACAACATGAAAATCGCTGTGCACGGTCTTGGTCCAAAGTGCCACAGGAGTCTATGGGGACATTTGTGTATCTCAAAAAACATGGCCGCCATTGGCCGACAAATTGAGCACCTGTTAGACAAGGTTAACGGAGGCCGATCAGAACGAAACTCGGTGGGCCTGTTTGACTCATGGGCACAAAAGTCTGAGAGAAATCTGAAAGAAATCAGCCACTGGGGAGCGGCATCGCATTTTTCAAGGACGTAAACGATTGTACGTCGCACATACACGCAATATTCGTATCGTATGATAGACCTCCTCGTTCCGATCAACTTTGCCTCTAGAACCACTGCTGTCAATCAAATCATTTGTTAAAAGATTGAGATGTAAAAAAACCTACTTTTGCGAACTAGTCTTAGGTTTTTTGCTCAATCTGGAAAAAAAAAAAACACTGCAGTGCAATTCTCTGGACTCTCCAGGTCAGTAATTATCAAAAAAATAAAAAGTTGAGATTTACCCTTTGGGAAGCTATAACGTGGTCGTTTGGAAATTTACCCAAGATCCTATAAAGCCTAAAGGAAAACTCAAAACTTCACAAAACCTGGTGAGCACATGCGACAGGTGATTCTAAACAAGCATGCAACGTTTTAAGGAGATCGGACCAAAGCTGGCGCTATAACAGTCATAAACATTTAAAAACATCACATCTATGTTAAATTACCTGGATTTGCCAAAAATGCTATTTAATCATTGATCTAGATGGGTACAGCCTTGCTAAACAATATGTAACTAAATCTTAAATGCCTTAAGAGCTTGAATCCCGGTAATCGCTGCTTGAAGCTATATTACCTATTTATTTTCTTTTATATATTTATATTTAAAAACACTTGATCCTTTTTGATCCTTTGAACACCTGCTGCTGTTGTCCTCATTTGTAAGTCGCTTCACATAAAAGCATCTGTTAAATGGTTAAATGTAAGTGTAACTGGGTTATGACTAGTTACTAACCCTAAATCTAACCTTAACCTGTGTTCCGAGTCCATGTAGTTACATGATATTACTAGGAGTGTGCAATATTGACAAAAAAATCTGGATATTTATTTTGTTTAGTGTGTTTTTGTGCTGGTTTATGCCTGTCTAACTCAAAAAAAAAATTCCATACTCTTCATATTCTGTGCAGGGGTCAGATTACATCAGTGACAGAAATTAACTTTCACTACGAGGCAATATATGGCCTCTTAAACTGATTTTAAGGGGGTTTTACATTTATAAGGCCATTTTATATACCCTTGATGTATGCATTGCCTTTTATGTCAGATTCTTAATTTAATCAATACATGAATCAAACAAAATCAAAATCTTTTGGTTTGGTTTTTGCAAAGCGAGTAACATACTCAATGTCAGCTCACATATTGTTAAAACTATTATTGTAGATGATATATATCTCTCACACTTATATCCCTAGGCATGTCAAAATGACAAGAAAAGTTCAGAAAACTTAATAGTTATTACAGTAGGCTTGATTTAGTGAAAGCCAATCTAAAGATTTAAGTTAAGTAATCCAAAAGATATCTGGATAAATGCATGAGGATGCTTTATTAAGTCCTTATGGCTGTACTTTCAGACATTTTCTTGTTATCCTACCCTGTAAACTCATTAGAAAAATGCAATACTTACAGGCCAAACCTGTAATGTACTGGTTAATTTGATTCTAGTCATATTGCACTGTGATCTCAGCTCAAAACCACTGCTAGTGAATGGCTGTTACCTGTAGTAGCTGCCAGAACATCTTTGCAGAGCTTGAGCCAGTGAGGAAGTTTCTCCACAGCCAGAGACGAGAGCATGTGACCTAACGTGTCATGGATGTCCGAGCACAACTTCCTGTCCGTCTCACGGTCCAGCATTCCAAACAGAACACCTTCCAAACCCGTCTCGGTGATGCTCAGATCTGAAAAAGGTTAAATGACCAGATAAAACGGATTAAATGTGACCCTGCTGGAGCACAAAACCAGTCATAAGGGTCAATTTTTTTGTGAAATTGAGATTTATGCATCATCTGAAAGCTGAATAAATCATATTTCCATTGATGTGTGGTTTGTTATGATAGGACAATATTTGGCTGAGATACAACTATTTGAAAATCTGGAATCTGAGGGTGCAAAAAAATCAAAATATTGAGAAAATCACCTTTAAAGTTGTTCAAATGAAGTTCTTAGCAATGCATATTACTAATCAGGAAATTAAGTTAATTAAGCATAAATGAGTACACACTCTCTGAACCTTAAATTCAGCAATTACTCTTTACTCAGAAGACATGTTAGGGTTCTTTAGAGATATAATATTCCAGCAAGTCGGCTTTATCAGTTACCAAAGAAGAATGTTAAAATCAGGAAAATACAATTTTCTTATCAAAGTGCTAAAATGTTGGGTTGCAAAAATGAGTAAACCCTCCTGAAAGTTACTAAATA
Source organism: Schizothorax lantsangensis (assembly GCA_027422415.1). Lineage (NCBI taxonomy): Eukaryota > Metazoa > Chordata > Actinopteri > Cypriniformes > Cyprinidae > Schizothorax > Schizothorax lantsangensis. The sequence continues at coordinate 4,419,135 of CM049852.1, read as the reverse complement.
AAACTAAATAATAATTTCTGGTGTAAGGTTAAGGCAAGTTTTGAAGTGTCAGCAGTGTATAGAGTTATGGAGGACATATTAAAGGCTAGAATATTACACTTTGTTGAATTAAATCTAGGGTGTACTCATTTCTGCAATCCTTCATTTAAACAAAATTGGCTACGTTACTTATTTTACAGATATTAATGGCATATACTTCTGTTTTTATTAAGAATATGTTTACTACATTTCAATTTTGCCATCTTTCTATAAATTATATTAGTGATCATTAAGAAAATACATCTTTTAGATTTAATCAGAGGGGTGTACTCATTTATGCTGTGCACTGTATTTACGGTAGGTTGGTATCTTCATGCAATATGATCTTTGATGATTTTTGGCATAAAAGAAAAATGGATAATTTTGACCCATACAATGTATTGTTGGCTATTGCTACAAATATACCTGTGTTACTTAAAGGGACAGTTCACCCAAAAATGAAAATGCTGTCATCATTTACTCATCCTCAAGTAGATCCAAACCTGTATGAATGTGTTTGTTCTGAACACAAAGGAAGATATTCTGAAGAAAGTTTGTAATCAGGCTGTTTTGGGGCACCATTGACTTCCATAGTAGGAGAAAAATACTGCTCTGTTTCCCTCATTCTTCAGAATATCTTCCTTTGTGTTCAGAACAAACACATTCATACAGGTTTGGATCTACTTGAGGATGAGTAAATGATGACAGCATTTTCATTTTTGGGTGAACTGTCCCTTTAAGACTGATTTTGTGCTCCAGGGTCAGATACACTATATTGCCAAAAGTATTGGCACCCCCTTCTAATGAACAGGTTTGACTACTTTAGTAATTTCTATGAGTACAAATCTTAATGTTAAAGCATATAATGATATTCTAGGAAATTGTGTGCTTCTAATATTATAGCAACAGTTTGGACTCTTTTCTATTCTAACATGACAATGTCTCTGTGTATAAGACAAGGTTCAAAAAGAAAATGATTGATTCAGTCAGTGTGGAAGAACTTGACTGGTCTGCATAAAACCAAGTCCTAATCCCAGTTTAACACCTCTGGTGTGACTGTAAATGCAGACCTTGAGCCAAAAACTCATCACCAAACACCAATGACTTGTACATATGGGTTCAGTCATTTTAGACACTTACAAAACTGTTGCAACAGAGATGGAAATACAATTTTTAAATACATGAATTATGTTCCCATCGTTGTTGCCACAGATTTGGAAGTGCATTTTTCTGTTCTAAAGAAGGGGGTGCCAATACTTTTGGCAATATAGTGAATGTGTCTGGTTCTTCATATGACACGGTGTAGTTGAATGTTGCACAGGTCAGTTTTGGAAGGTAAACATGACGAGGCAGGTTACGCACTGATGCTGGTGTTGTCTTTGCGGTCTCCGGCTCTCTTGGCGAGACTCATGGCGTATTCGCAGACCTCTGCCGCCTCGCGCTGAGCTAGCTGCCGGAGACACGCCACCGCGGCCCGCCGTAACAGCAGGTGAGAGCTGCACAGATGCACCTGCACACACACACACACACACACACATCAGAACCGCATGTGCTCTCCATATATCCACAATCGCCTATTTATTATTATTATTATTTAATAATAATAATAATAATAATAATAATAATAATAATAATAATAATAATAATATGGCAGCCAGAGCTGGGTTAGATTACTTTCAAATTATAATCTGTTACTGATTCCAAACTGCAGTTAGTAACGTAATCCACTGCATTACAAATTTTGAGTACTTTTTGATTACAAACTCATTTATCACATTGATTTAAATAGGATAATCTTCCTAATCTACCATATCCAGTGTTGGGAAGGTTACTTTGGAAATGTAATCAGTTACAAGTTACCCTGTTTAAAATGTAATAAGTAGTGTAACTATTTAAATTACTTTATTCAAGTAACTGATTACATGTGATTATTATTTTTTTTGTAAATGTCTAATGTTTTCAACTGTTAATCATTTTGAAACCTGTAAAGCAGGCAGGGTTAACCTTACAGTACTCAACACTGATTACTGTCGCTTTAAAATCCTTCATCACTTGAATTAAGATTATAATAATTTAATTTTAAAGCACATCCACCACAAAATCAGACTTACTTTAAGATCATTAAATGATAATTTATAATGATTTATTATCATTATTTTTTTTAATAGCATGTTAGGTGTTAGCGTATAGCGGATGAAGCAGGCTTACACAGAGGCTAGGCACCAGGCTGGACAGGTTGACGTGTCGCGGTGCGAACATGTGCAGCTGCTGCAGACAGGAGATGGCCGCCGCCTGGACCAGAGAGTCCGAGTGATCCTGCATGATGGCACAGCCCACCAGACACGACGAGCGGATCGTAGAGATGCTGACGCTGTTCCCTGCGATAAACAAACCAGATTTAATAACAATACCCTTTCCTTTTCTGTTCACCTCAGAGCTGGGGATGCATGAGACAGTGGAAAATGTGAGATGTGATAATATGCCCAATCACTTTTTAATCATCTTTAAGTAGATTTAAACACTTCATATGGTTAAAAAAACTAAACTAACTAACCAGAGTGCCTTGCCAGTTTGAATCGTCCAAGTGCAATAAGACAAAAAAACTTTTTCTTGTTTCTGTGCAGTTTGCGTTCACTTTAATTACCTATTATTAATATTAATTACCTATTATGAATAATCAGTTAAGAAATTTTTACTTGCATTGGTTAGGCTAGGTTTTTGTTGTTGCATTGACATTGGTGTTGAGACTTGTGAAATTCCACCGGAATCTAAAATATTGTAACAACCTAATTTCCAGCAAAAATAACTATATTGTGATTTATTACTCATATCGTGACACAGAATTTTGCTATTGCCCTCTCCTAGCATTAAAAAAATTACGAAAATATTTTGCTTATAATTTCTGCACAGGAGAGACTTGGTGTTGTTTCCAAACAAAAGGAAATATATCGGTATCGGTCAAAATGAGTTGAAAAATATTGGCATATCGGCAAAAATCCAATATCATGCATCCCTATTTTTGACTCTTTGCGTTCCAGCTTTACACAACTCCTCACACTCTCATCTGGTCTCAGATCGCTTATTTATATGTAGATATCATCATTTCATCTGAAAAAGTATTCTAAACAAAAGTTAGGCTTTTAGGCAAAAAAATAAAAAAGGTAACACTTTATTTTAAGGTGTGCTTGTTACACATTACATGTACTTACTATTATAATAACAATAAATGATGCATAATTACATGCAAGTAACCCTAACACAAACCCTAACCATATAGTAAGTGCATGTAGTTATTTAATATTACTCAGTACTTAAATGTATAATTACACTGTTACAATGACACCTTAATATTAAGTGTAACCGAAAAATAAAGAGATGCACAATCCAGGTTGTATTTACAACTTATTTGTTAATACTGATTCACCTGATGATTATTTATTTGATTAATCAATTCATCACATTATGCCTAATATTATTCCACATTTTACTGTGGAAACTAATGTGCAGATAATAATAGTTAATGAAAATACAGTTGTCCATTGTTAATTCATGTTAGTTCACAGTGCGTTAACTAATGTTAACAAACACAACTTTTGATTTTAATAATGCATTAGTAAGTTGAAATTAATATTAACTAAGTTTAATAAAAGCTGTAGAAATTTTGTGGTAACACTTTATTTTAAGGTGTCCTTGTTACATGTACTTACTATTATAATTACAATTAATTATGCATAATTACAAGCAAGTAACCCTAAACCAAATCCTAACCATATAGTAAGTGCATGTAGTTAATTATTAATATTACTCAGTACTTAAATGTATAATTACACTGTAACAAGGACACCTTAATATAAAGCGTAACCAAATATTGTTAACTCTTAGTTCATGTTAACTAAAGTAGGTAACTAATTTTAACTAATGAAACCTTATTGTAAAGTGTTACGGTCTTTTTCAATTAAATCAAAGCCTTTTGTGATTTGATAAGCGCACATATTTTAGTTTGATAGACAGATGCTTTATCAAAACAATGGTCCAAACACAATGTTAGAGATCTTGTGTTATAATGAAAAGTGCAAAAATATTTCTAGTTCATTATGAAATGATGGTGGGCCGTCACTGTGTAGAAACTCAATGGGAAACACTGATATGTTTCAATCACAGATGCTATGATTGTATTTCGGTACCCTGTAGTTCTGGTCCCACGGTGGTGATGAGCGCTCCGAGACAGCGTCCCAGACACTGATGCACCTCGGTGTGCGAGGGAGGGACCGTCAGCAGCAGCGTCAGCACCAGAGACAGGGTGGGCTCCACGTAACCGCGGTACATGGGTCCGCTGGAGTCCACGATGAGAGCCAGAGAGTGTAGCGCCCACGTCTGAAACCACCAGAGGAACCAGTCACTAGAGGTGTTTAAATCAACCCTTGCATCACGATTCTGCCCATAACTATGATTATCTGTGAACTTTCACACAGTGTTAATTTTGGCAGGCATTTTTGATTTAGTCTTAGTCTTTATTTTGAGATGAAAATGCTTAATAGTCTTAGTCGCACTTGAGTCTTTCATAGTTTTAGTCGACGAAAAGTCCTTGCATTTTTGTCAACTTTTAGTCAAACTGCAGTTACCAACATTTATTTTGGTAGCTATTTTATATGTAGTATTCAAACAAAAATAGTCATCAATTCTTCTCTCTTTAGACCAAATCAATTAAGCTTATGAGAAATTTGAATCAAGGATTGAATTTGGAAAAACAGGAATAAATTTGTATTTTTTGTAGAGATACAAATTAAACTCATTTTTCAGATACAGTAGGTTTACTTAACAAGTATACATTTATTTAACATCTTTTGTTGGTTAACATTGATGACACAGATAATTAGGAATGCTGTCCCTTTAAGACAGAAGGTGTGCATGTAATACTGACACACATTCAGTTTTCACCTGTTTACGCTCACTTAAACCATAACCGACTGTATTTACGTGAGATACTCTACACGATAGACATGTGGACTGCTGTGTGTGTATTTGAGCACTGAGAACTGAAGAAGTGGAGCGTGCGTGTGAGAGAGAGAGAGAGAGAGAGAGAGAGAGCACTTATATCAGCGTGATTCCGTCTATCCCGCCTTCACTAACTTTAAGTTAATCGACAACAAATTGTGACTCCCGGGAAAAACGTGACATCTGGTCACTCAGTCCCTAACCCTTCAGGTGCTGAGGCCATTGTTTCAGATCGCTAGTTCATGTTTTGGTAGCCTATCCGTCCACTGCTGCCATACTGAGACTAGATATACAAACACCCCTCATCCAATGACAGAGACGCACATTTTGAAAGACAAGATAGTTACTCCTCAAATAACATTCCAGTCCCATCTCGTCTTGTTAACGAAGACGCGGCATAAATTTCGTCATAGTTTTTATCATCAGATATTAGTTTTAGCTCATCAACGTCTCATCTTAGTCACAGAAAAAGGTTCGTTGACGAATATTTTTCGTCGTCGTCTTCGTCGACGAAATTAACACTGCTTTCATATACTTAAAGCACTCTCAGGTACTGAAAGTACTTTTTGTTTATCACTTGTAATTGCCTTTTCCCCCTTTATTACTTTATATTTGCTTGTATGTTTTGAAGCTATTTATTTGGTTAAATTCTTAATTATTTAGATTACTAATTTCTAATTAGTTTTAAAAGTAGCCTTCTTATATAATTTAATAAAAATACACAAAATAAATTTGCTATAATCATGAAGCATCGGGATATCGAATTGAATCGTGAAACCAGTGCATCTGATTGTCCCAGCAGCAGAACACGGTCCAGACACCTGTGCTGTCTCAGAGCTCACCTGGACCTCGTGACACGTGGCGTCTTGAGCCAGAGCCAGCAGGATGCTAACACTGGTCTTGAGGTGCTGGCCCGACCCAATGCCGCCCACATAACGGTGCAGGCAGCCCAAAGCCAGAGAGTGACCCGTCCTGGACACCACGTCACGCGCCGACTTCAGCCTGCGCAGAGCATCGAGGACAGAAAAACTCATCAACACAGAGACAAACAGCAAGAGATCTCACAACACACAGCGACACAACCCCAGCCGATCATTAGGGTTAGGAACAGAGACCCAGGCCTTATTCAGAGTCATTTTCTTGACCATTTCTGAAAGTTTGCATTCTACTGTACAACACAACAAATGCTTTTAACCCTTAAATGCATACCTCTGGTCTATAGCATCATTCACTACCCTCTCGCTCCTTCATTTTTAAAAGTTAGACATTATTAATTCTAAGTATTCCTCAATCTATTCACTATAAACAATATAACAAGAAAAAAATATATAAAATATAAAGACTGCCTGTTTTCTGAATTTTTTGGTCAGGGCTGTACAGTGCGACAAAAAAAAAAAAAAAAAAAAATTTGGGTCTGTGCAATGAATAAATGGGTCCCACTTTATATTAAGTGGCCTTAACTACTACGTACTTACATTTAAATTAATAATTTGCTCCAATGCACTTATTGTGTACATACATGTTTGCACATTGTACTTAGATTTGTAAAAATACCTGCATGTAGTTACATCTGTAATTACATTTATAATTACACTGTTGACCCATCCCTTACACCTTAACCCACCCTTAAACCGACCCATACCACTTAACCAGTCCCTAACCTACCCGTATCCACCTCAATAACAGCAGAAGTGTTTTGCAATACAATATGAACACAATAAGTACATTCTACTTATTTTTTGATGTAAGTACATAGTAGTTAAGGCCATTTAATATAAAGTGGGACCAATAAATGCACTACAGAAGCACGTGTGCATGTGTATGAGCCTGTTTACAAACCTGCTGTCCAACAGAGATTTCCTGAAATACTTTTACTCCAAATTCACTACATAACATCAGTCGATTGTTTGAAATAACTTATTTTTGTAACCAAACGTGTTTCGTATCACAGAATAAGGCAGAAATCATACAATTTTATAGTATTCTATATAGTGATAAAGGCTATGTCGATTAGCACTGCATTTTAAATATACTTATTCTTATAACAATACCCTAGATGGCTTGAAGAACACAGATAAACCATATATTGTCAAAATCGTGTGTTTGTCTTCATGTTTGATCAGTTTATGCATCTTTTTACGCCACTACAGCGATAGCTGGATCAGTCGTCATCAGTTCTATTACTTCTGTGATGCATATGAGTTTATGCTCGAGGGCGCCCTCTGGAGTCCAGTATGAACTATACAGACATTACATTATGTGTGTGCTCACAATAGGGGTGGGCGATATGACCAAAATCTTATATCACCATATGACAAATTTTATATCACGATAACGGTATATATCACGATATAGTTATTTTTTTCTTTTAAAAAGGTTTTTATGATATTAAAATCTTTGATACCATAGAATTTTCATAATCCTTGTCACCAATGTCAATATCAAACTAACACAAGCCTAAAAAGAGACAAAACAAATAAATTAGGGCTGTCAATCGATTACAAATTTTAATCGCGATTAATCGCATGATTGTCATGAGTTAACTCGCGATTAATCGCACATTTTTATTTGTTCTAAATGTACCTTAAATTAATACTTTTCAAATTTTTAATACTCTAATCAACATGGGCATGGACAAATATGGATGCTTTATACAAATGTACACTATATTGCCAAAAGTATTGGCACCCCCTTCTAATGAACAGGTTTGACTACTTTAGTAATTTCTATGAGTACAAATCTTAATGTTAAAGCATATAATGATATTCTAGGAAATTGTGTGCTTCTAATATTATAGCAACAGTTTGGACTCTTTTCTATTCTAACATGACAATGTCTCTGTGTATAAGACAAGGTTCAAAAAGAAAATGATTGATTCAGTCAGTGTGGAAGAACTTGACTGGTCTGCATAAAACCAAGTCCTAATCCCAGTTTAACACCTCTGGTGTGACTGTAAATGCAGACCTTGAGACAAAAACTCATCACCAAACACCAATGACTTGTACATATGGGTTCAGTCATTTTAGACACTTACAAAACTGTTGTAACAGAGATGAAATACAATTTTTAAATACATGAATTATGTTCCCATCGTTGTTGCCACAGATTTGGAAGTGCATTTTTCTGTTCTAAAGAAGGGGGTGCCAATACTTTTGTCTATATAGTGTATGTACAAGTCATTGGTGTTTGGTGATGAGTTTTTGGCTCAAGGTCTGCATTTACAGTCACACCAGAGGTGTTAAACTGGGATTAGGACTTGGTTTTATGCAGACCAGTCAAGTTCTTCCACACTGACTGAATCAATCATTTTCTTTTTGAACCTTGTCTTATACACAGAGACATTGTCATGTTAGAATAGAAAAGAGTCCAAACTGTTGCTATAATATTAGAAGCACACAATTTCCTAGAATATCATTATATGCTTTAACATTAAGATTTGTACTCATAGAAATTACTAAACTAGTCAAACCTGTTCATTAGAAGGGGGTGCCAATACTTTTGGCAATATAGTGTATGTTTATTATTATTGAAACCATAGTCAACATAGAGCATGAGAACTAGACATGTTTCAAAGGTCATAGATGTTTTTCAAAGAACTTGTTCATGTCTATTAGACACATGAAAAAAAGAAATACCAGGTTCCCATTACTTCTCTTTCTTTGCACTGAGCAATTTACTGACACAACCCTGTTTACATTTTTGCACACAGTGCAGCTCTTCTTCTGAAAATGCTACATGTACATTTATTATTTATTATTACATTTGTTTCCCTCTCTGTGCCCACATACTGTATTTTGATGAAGCTAAATTCTCAATAAAACTGTTTTCATTGGTGTATATTTTACTGTTTCTGTTGTCAGACAACGGAATGAATATGAAATAGTGACTGAAACGCGACCCATTAAGACTAGGCTACATAACCAGCTCTCCCTTCCAAGATGTTAATCTGCACAAAAAATCATGATAATCGCACCGTCGTCTGATGAAATCAAATACACATAAAATAAAGACAATAGCTGTGCTGTGATGTCGGCTATACTTGCATGTAAAATTAGAGAAGCAACATAATATCTGTGTTTAACTGAATTAAAGCGCTGCTCCTCTCTGCCGCGCGCTGAAGAGAAACTGAGCAGACGCACAGAGAGAGAGAGAGAGAGGTGTGTGCGCGCGCTGGGAGAGCAAGACCTCGTGCTTGCGCGGCAGTACCGGAGAGTCAGAAACTAGATTTGGGTACTTTTTTGAAGGGAAAAAAGTCGCTAAAGGGGTCTGCAATGTTGCTAAGTTGGCAACACTGTGCATCTCCATTTCTCCAACTACGGGGTGGGCCACGGGTCAAACAGAAAATACGCGTTGCGTTAATCGCGTTAAAAAAATTAGTGCCGTTAAAATTAATTTGCGTTAACGCGTTATTAACGCGTTAACTTTGACAGCACTAAAATAAATATAAATAAAAATAAAAACCTCAAAATCACTGAGGATAAATAAAGTCAGTGATAAAATAAGGATAAGAAACTAATTGCAAAGAAACACTAGATACATTGTGTAAATTAATTAGTCTTCTGTGTTAATTACATCTATATATCTATCGATCGATATATAATTAACACGTGTATTATGTATAGATTCTATACATTGATATATTTATATATATATATATAAATATATCATTATTATTTTTTAATTTCTTATTAAAGTTACAAAAGTGATTTAGTCAAGAGCAGTGAGAGATTTTCTATCATTGTTGTTTGATTAATATGAACGGCAGACAGGATGAATATTGGACAGCTTCCCCTTTAAGACCGAAGTCCGGATCCAATATACTGTTTCTTTTTCAGCCGTTTACTCTCTCTTAAAGGGACAGTTCACCCAAAAATGAAAATTCTGTCATCATTTACTCATCCTAAAATAGTTCCAAACCTGTATGAATGTGTTTGTTCTGAACACAAAGGAAGATATTCTGAAGAAAGTTTGTAATCAGGCTGTTTTGGGGCACCATTGACTTCCATAGTAGGAGAAAAATACTGCTCTGTTTCCCTCATTCTTCAGAATATCTTCCTTTGTGTTCAGAACAAACATTCATACAGGTTTGAATCTACTTGAGGATGAGTAAATGATGACAGCATTTTCATATTTGGGTGAACTATCCCTTTAAGACCTAAATCACTGTGTTTATGACGATACTTGTGTTTACGGGGATTCTGACGCATATAACGTCAAGTGTGTTTATGTAATCGTTCAAAGCCAATAAAGCAGCAAAAAAAAGCGCAGTCCTCTCACACAGAAACAGAGACGGTGCACACATATAGCTCTGTTGTTTACATTTATGCATTTAGCACACGCTTTTATCCAAAGCGACTTACAGTGCATTCAGGCTATACATTTGTTTTATCAGTACGTGTGTTCCCTGGGAATTGAACCCACAACCTTTTGCGCTGCTAACGCAATGCTCTACCACTGAGCCACAGGAACACTCATCCTCAAGTATTGGAACATGTTGAAACACGTTGTAACACGTTGTTCATGTTTCAACGGCTTAAAATCGGTTGTTTTAAACGGCAGTGCTTAAAAACATGTGTCCATGCTACAGATGTAGTCCCTCGTTTAGGAACGAGCTCCTCATTTTGTCCTGGCTGGTCGTTCTCTATCTGGTTCTGTCTCCCTTCACGTCCCGTGGTGGCGTGTAAAGATCGCAGTCATCCTAATGATGAAAAAGTATTGCTGTAAACAATGTATTTTGCGACGCCACGAAATAAACGATAGAGCATAATATGAAACGATAGACTTTTTATTTCGTCCATCCAATATATATCGCACAGCCCTAACTCACAACACCCTATTTTTGGTAAAAATAGGAAAGATAATACTTAATTCTAAAGAAACAAGAGGTTTTTTTTGTCTCTCAGTGGATGCATATGATTTATCATCATTGATGTCGTTATTGCAATAAATACCAGAAACTATCGCCCATCTCTAGTCGCTAGAGACCCAAGGTATGTAAATGTGTAAGTATATTTTTCCTGCACAACTATATTTACATATCCGATGACTCAATACGTGCAATGCATCTTTATTCCTCGAGGTGGCACTGTTTGATACACAATGACGTGATGTTTTACTCATAATTACCGCAGGCATAAAACAAAAGAAATCATCAGCAACTGGTTTGAATGGCTTTACTGCAGAGCAATTAATATATGCAACAAAAAATATAAATGCCACTGTCATTTGATGGTGGATGTGGTGAATAAGCTGCCAAAATACTGATTTTAAACTGAAAATGATAATTTTGAGAATATGGTTGAGATCGTGAATATGAGCCAGATGCTGGATGTACTGTGGAAGTGCGCTCTGACGATGACAGCGATGGTAAAATCATCTGCTCAAATTGAACCCTTCTACATTTCAGAAGATAACGAAATATACTTTATTTTATTCTTAATTGTAATAGTTTTTTGCTATTGCAGCAGCAGTTAGAGATCCATCCGTGCTGGATATATAGGTCCGGGTCGCTAAAGACACAAATATGTAATAAAGATTGCAGTGCGGCTCAATGTTGAGCTCTGCTCTGATTGGCTGTTTCACAGTGCGGCTCTGCTCTGGATTGGCTGTTTCACAGTGCGGCTCAATGTTGAGCTCTGCTCTGATTGGCTGTTTCACAGTGCGGCTCTGCTCGGATTGGCTGTTTCACAGTGTGGCTCAATGTTGAGCTCTGCTCTGATTGGCTGTTTCACAGTGCGGCTCAATGTTGAGCTCTGCTCTGATTGGCTGTTTCACAGTGCGGCTCATTGGCTGTTTCACAGTGTCAATGTTGAGCTCTGCTCTGATTGGCTGTTTCACAGTGCGGCTCAATGTTGAGCTCTGCTCTGATTGGCTGTTTCACAGTGCGGCTCATTTCAGTAGCTAACACAGCAGGAAGGAAACACAGGGAAAATATATATTTCAATACTTTCTCGCTCAGTTATATTGTTGGGTAATTATACTGTAAATAAAATGCGGGCATCATGGAGCCGCTATTAATATGCTGGGCATTGAAACTGCTTTCAAATGCACGATCGCTTTTTAGTTTCACTTTCGAGCGACACACTTTCACACGTACTCTGTTTATACTATGGAGCAGCAGTACTTATCACACATTTTACAAGATCAGATGCTTGTCAGTGGTGCTCAGGATCTTTAAATCATTCACCATCGTCCTCAGTCATCTCTCCTTACTCTGTTTATGTGGTAAGTGAAATCTGATGTACTGTAACAGGCTACCGCTAGCAGCTAACCATGTCCCTTTAGTGGCTCACGTTATTTTATTAGAATGCGTTATTTGCTTTCCGTGCCTTTCTGAATACAGACACCAACCCATCCCTGCACTTCACATCCCCTGCACAGCCTGCAACATAACATTTATTACCATGATCAGACATTTTCACTGTTGTCCTCGCTTGTTTCTTCACAATACCTGCAGAGCTTCTGATGGTTCGGCTGGCATAGAACATGGGCGGGTTTATGCAAATGTTGGGGGTGTAACTATTAGTGACGTCACAGTCAGTGTTATGTTCTGATTCGCCTATTTTTCAGTGGTCTTTTTTATTCACGAGATTTACATAAGGAGGAAACAATGGTGTTTGAGGCTCACGGTATGTTATTTCCATACAGAACTCTTATTATTCAACTATGCCAAGGTAAAGACAGTTTTACATTCTATGGCACCTTTAAGGGTTAAATGTGATGTTTTGAATGTGAAGAGAAAGACACGTTCTTGTATTCAGTCATACTGTTGCTGGAGGTTAGAGCTTGCATACTTGTCAAAGCTGTGCTGTGCCATCCTGGCGATGAACGAAGCTTCTCCCACGACTTGTGCCATCCGGCCCAGAGCCTCTCCAGCAGCGCAGCGCAGGATTGGGTTGGGGTTGTCCAGCGCGCCCATCACCAGCGCTAGAGCTGATTTACGCACCTCCTCCGGGCCGAGACTGCTCTTGTTCTCAGCCAGACCCTGTACACACACACAGAGACCAATCAACATTATTAATAGAGACGTCATAATAATTCTGATCACGATTATAGTGACCTAAATTATCACAGTATCAGTGTGCTGGAAATGTTCAAAAAGTACTGACACGAATCATTCTACGAAGTTTTGTATTTAAAATCAACAAACAATAGATACAATGACCTTTTGTTTGCATAAACATCAAAACAATAATATTACTGATGATGTCTGGATTTTAAAAAATGACAACAGTTTATCTAATAGCATGACCAAAATGTTCAAATAATGCTTTGAAAAAGTTTCATAAGATGGTAAACCTCACATTTCTGCCTTTCAATAAAAAGGTTAAGTCAAAATGATAATTGATTAATAAATGATGTATTTTATCTGCTCCATAAATAATTCAGCATTGATTCAGTGATGTCATCGTCCAGCTCAGTTCAGTTCAAACAGTATCTGTGCAATCAAGTCGACGATATCGCTGGAAATTAAATTCTATTATATGTTGATGAAGTGCACTTAAGCAGATATTGAGTCACCTTGAGAGCGCTCAGCACCGCAGTGAATATGTTCAGCTGCACGGCCTGCTGACGGACTCCTTTAGCTTGTTTAATGCATTCAGCAAAGTGATCCAGCATCTGCAGCCTGGAATACACAACAAGACATGAAATAAATCACAAGTGATCTGTAACGAGACGAATGGCTAATGATATGAACCTGTCAGACCAAGTCATTTTTTCTTTATTGAACCAACAAAGCCAAGCATCCTTGCTAAATAAAGATATTGATTTCTTAAAAGGGTCAGCGGATGCAAAATTCACTTTTACAACATAAATGTGTTTTGTGTTTGAACTTTAATATACAGATGAACCCCAAATATAGAAAGCAAAAGAAGGCCAACACAATGCTGAGTGAAAGTACCTGTGTTTGAAAGAGACGTGGGGAAAGACGACTCCAAACAGAGCGACGGAGGCGTCGATCACAGACACGCCGAGCGGCAGCGGTCCAGGTACGGCCTCCACGGCTGGGATACGCAGGTAAATGGAGGACGGGTCGTGTTCGAGAGCGCCGCTGCCTGACGCGCTGTTGGGCTGCAGCTGCGGCACACAAACACGTCAACAAACACTGTGTTAAAGTCATGCTGAATAGATCCTGTGCATGAAGAAAACTGCAGAGAATTACTAAAGGGGTTATAATGTGAGATATAAAATGCACAGTTGCCAGTACTGGAGCTCCCTATACACAGAGTGCACAGCATCTGTACATATATACACACACACACACACACACACACATATATACACACATACACACAATATACACACACACACATATATACACACATACACACACACATACACACATACAGTCAGGTCCATAAATATTGGGACATCGACACAATTCTAACATTTTTGGCTCTATACACCACCACTATGGATTTCAAATGAAACGAACAAGATGTGCTTTAACTGCAGACTGTCAGCTTTAATTTGAGGGTATTTACATCCAAATCAGGTGAACGGTGTAGGAATTACAACAGTTTGCATATGTGCCTCCCACTTGTTAAGGGACCAAAAGTAATGGGACAGAATAATAATCATAAATCAAACTTTCACTTTTTAATACTTGGTTGCAAATCCTTTGCAGTCAATTACAGCCTGAAGTCTGGAACGCATAGACATCACCAGACGCTGGGTTTCATCCCTGGTGATGCTCTGCCAGGCCTCTACTGCAACCGTCTTCAGTTCCTGCTTGTTCTTGGGGCATTTTCCCTTCAGTTTTGTCTTCAGCAAGTGAAATGCATGCTCAATCGGATTCAGGTCAGGTGATTGACTTGGCCATTGCATAACAGTCCACTTCTTTCCCTTCAAAAACTCTTTGGTTGCTTTTGCAGTATGCTTTGGGTCATTGTCCATCTGCACTGTGAAGCGCCGTCCAATGAGTTCTGAAGCATTTGGCTGAATATGAGCAGATAATATTGCCCGAAACACTTCAGAATTCATCCTGCTGCTTTTGTCAGCAGTCACATCATCAATAAATACAAGAGAACCAGTTCCACTGGCAACCATACATGCCCACGCTACCACCACCATGCTTCACTGATGAGGTGGTATGCTTAGGATCATGAGCAGTTCCTTTCCTTCTCCATACTCTTCTCTTCCCATCACTCTGGTACAAGTTGATCTTGGTCTCATCTGTCCATAGGATGTTGTTCCAGAACTGTGAAGGCAAGGGACTGCTCATGATCCTAAGCATACCACCTCATCAGTGAAGCATGGTGGTGGTAGCGTGGGCATGTATGGTTGCCAGTGGAACTGGTTCTCTTGTATTTATTGATGATGTGACTACTGACAAAAGCAGCAGGATGAATTCTGAAGTGTTTCGGGCAATATTATCTGCTCATATTCAGCCAAATGCTTCAGAACTCATTGGACGGCGCTTCACAGTGCAGATGGACAATGACCCAAAGCATACTGCAAAAGCAACCAAAGAGTTTTTGAAGGGAAAGAAGTGGACTGTTATGCAATGGCCAAGTCAATCACCTGACCTGAATCCGATTGAGCATGCATTTCACTTGCTGAAGACAAAACTGAAGGGAAAATGCCCCAAGAACAAGCAGGAACTGAAGACGGTTGCAGTAGAGGCCTGGCAGAGCATCACCAGGGATGAAACCCAGCGTCTGGTGATGTCTATGCGTTCCAGACTTCAGGCTGTAATTGACTGCAAAGGATTTGCAACCAAGTATTAAAAAGTGAAAGTTTGATTTATGATTATTATTCTGTCCCATTACTTTTGGTCCCTTAACAAGTGGGAGGCACATATGCAAACTGTTGTAATTCCTACACCGTTCACCTGATTTGGATGTAAATACCCTCAAATTAAACCTGACAGTCTGCAGTTAAAGCACATCTTGTTCGTTTCATTTGAAATCCATAGTGGTGGTGTATAGAGCCAAAAATGTTAGAATTGTGTCGATGTCCCAATATTTATGGACCTGACTGTATATACTGCCCTCCAAAAGTTTGGAAACACTGGCAAAGTGTGGTTTTGGACGATATCAGCTTTATCATTTTTTGGTGCAAATTTTGGTGTAACTTGACATTATCATTGAAGACCAGCAATAATTTTCATTTTGATTACATAATAATGGCAATATATACATGTCAAAGTCAGACATGCTGTGATGCCTGGTTACTGGTTTAAACTTGGCCCAGGTTTTTAAAAGATTTTTGGCTCAGTACACCTTAATAGCTTCAACAATTGATTGCCAATTAAGTTTAGAATACAATGAACCAATTAGAACACAGTTTAGGCAGAGCTGTAATAGCTGCTAATGGTGGATATTTTGATAATTTGTTTCTATGTATAAACTGTTTATGTAATAAAATATGTTTTCGTAGTTTGTGTTGTCCCTTATCAGTGCAAAATTATCACAAATTAAAAAGGATTCTTGCCAATATTGTCCAAAACCCCACTTTTCTAGAGCGTTTCCAAACTTTTGGAGGGCAGTGTATATATATATATATATATATTATATACACACACAGACATATAATGACACCAAATTCAGTATACACAACACGTACTGTTTTTAGTAGTTCCTACACAAGCTGCTGACTTGAAAATTGACTTTCATCAAAATAAGATCTTTCTTAATCTGTCAAAATACACCTCCTTTAAACAAAAAAAATGTTTAAGGCTATTTTTGATATATTGAGATGTTCTGAACTCTTTTAAAGACCTTAATTACATAGTCAATCACTCAGACTTTGCTCAGCAGTGTGAACCAGTTGCTGGAAGAACTATAGGTGACTTATGCCCTGCTGCTGAGCACGGACAATGGTACAAGAAATACCAAATTATTGTTTTAATGTCAAAATCTCAGCCAGACATTTATCTTGTGACAGAGGACTCCTGAATCTTAAAGTCTCATACTTTAATGTTTTCTGTACGAGAGTTGAATTTTTGGGAAATAAGAGAGAGGAGACAAGATGCTCCAGGCCACAGCATAGACATCTAGAGATGACACTTATTCTCACAGATATAATGACGCAGCCTGCAGAAGTGACTTATGCATGGTTGTTGTCACCACTAGAATTACCTACTGTAGCCAAAGCACAATAAACTCATTTAACCTCTTCCAAGGCCCATATCTACAAAATAGAGACTTCTGGGAATCCATACTCTGGTCTCAAGAGACCAAGTCAATCATTTCGGATCCAAAAGCATCCAAAATGTTCTGGTGTTGCTAGAGGAGGAGTACAGTGAGAAGTGCTTGGTACCCACAGTGACATTCAGTGGTAGTAAAGCTCTTCTATAGGGATGAATGAGTGCTGAAGGTGTGAGGGAGTTGTGCTTTATCAACGCTGTCATGAATTCACACACCACTGTGTGATGGAATACAAAAACTTGAAACAGAAGATACTACCCTCCCCTCATTCCCTGCATTATTGGGCATTTTTTCAGCATGACAATGAAGATATTCATTCTCCCAAGGTGAAAATCCTTCAGTGGACATGTATTTCACTCAATCTTATCGCTCTTGAGCAGCTGTGGGGGATTCTGTAGAAACGAGCTGTGCAAAACTCCCCATTAAAGACCAGAGCATTTAAGGAGGTCGTCCTCCAGGAGTTAAACAGGACAGATGTGAAAATTTGTCATGAACTTGTACACTCAGTGCCAAGAAGGGTCAGAGCAGTATACTTAAAGTTCTGGAGGACATACTGAGTACTAGAATATTATACATTTGCTGAATTAAATCTAGGGTGTACTCATTTCTGCAATCCTTCATTTAAACTAAATTGGCTAATTTACTTATCTTACAGAAAATGTTGGCATATATTTTGTCGTTTTTATTAAGTATATGTTTAATACATTTCAATTTTGCCATCTTTCCATGAATTATATTTGTGATCATTAAGAAAATACATATTTCATATTTATTCAGAGGGGGTGTACTCATTTATGCTGTGCACTGTATATATGCACACACACACACACACATAAATACACACACATTTATACACATATACGTACATATATATAATATACAGAAATTGAAACTGAAATGATCAAACACTAAATTCTAAATTAAATATGAATCCTTAAATCTATAAAAGTTATTGATTTCCTCTTTTTCCTTTGATTAACACATCACAGCAGTTATTAGGTTGTTTTGGCTGCTATTACTTTAAGAGCTGCCGCTGCTGAACGTGACGCGGATCTGACATGCATCATATTTTCTCTCAACTCTCTTCACCTTTTCTGACACACTTCAGGTCTTAAAGTCTCTACTAATGAGCGGACGAGTTGAATCGGGTGTTAGATGAGGAGACAGAGCTGGGCTCCAGGACATTTCAGAGACATGTTCTTAAAAGTTCTTTAAAGGTGATTTTCTCAATATTGTGATTTCTTTGCACCCTCAGATTCCAGATTTTCAAATAGTTGTATCTCAGCCAAATATTGTCCTATCATAACAAACCATACATCAATGGAAAGATTATTTATTCAGCTTATTTATGATGCATAAATCTAAACTTCGAAAAATTGACACTTGAAGACTGGTTTTGTGCTCCAGGGTCACATTTATGTACATTACATTATTACAAAAGCCTGTAAAGGTGAGCCAAAGGCTTGATAATTGCTGTTGTTACACTTACAGGACGATCAAATCCTTGTTTAATACTCACCAAACATTTAATTCAAATATCCACTTAATCTTTCATTTCTGGCCACCTTTTTACGATAGAAATGCAACAGCCTCTTTAATTTCTTTAACATAAACATGTGGACATATCAACCCTTATCAAAAATTACCCATGGTTTTATCGTAGTAAAACTGCTTAGTTTTCTTTTAAGTGATATCTGAATGCTTAAGACAATAAAATCAATCAGAAAACTGTATTAATAAAATCATAGCCATATGTAACTCTATAGAGCTACAACTGTAATTTATAAATACATTTTTCTTCAAAAAGTTCTATTTTAGTAGATTTTTTTTTTTTTTTTACTTCCATAGTATTTGAGGGAGGGAGCACAATAATACAATTCTGCTTATGGCCTAAGCAGCAGCCCTGACAGTTGCTATCATTCACCCAATAAAGGCACATCGTTAAAATAATTACCTGATCTTCAATGGACTTATGATCTGTTTCCTGAAGCCACGAGCCCATCAGCACGCTGTCGTCGTAATGACAGAGCGAGCGCAGCAGAGATGTGGTGGTGTTAGCCGAGTTATCTGTGAGCGTGAACTCTGCCACCAGCTCCCTCAGAAGAGCGTTAAAACTGCCTGTCAATCATGAGGAAATCATAACTCATAACCAGCTCTCACGTCATCAGTGCTGACAGCAGCAGTGTAGCTGTTTGTGAAGGACTTGCCTTCGTATGTCTTGGGCGGCAGCAGAGCCAGTATGTCGTAGAGTCGCAGTCGAACCATGGCAGCGCTGGCCTTCAGATGAGCTCCGTGAACCTTGATCACTGCAGGAACGCTGCACAACAAAAACACTGCTTGTGAAGCGCTTTGTGCATTTTTTTGCATGACTGTGCAAATAATAAACACTGCCACGGCACAACATGAGATGGTTGATGGTAACCCAGGTGTTAAAAAATTGATACCTCAATTCCGACTTTATATCTCACAATTCTGAGTTTATATCTTAAAACGTTGAATTAACAATTAAAAAGAATTGCAAACCTGCCTGATTTTGTCGACAAAAGGATTTGTACGGATCACAAAATGCATTTTATGAACAATATATTTATTTTGTGAATGGAATATGTGATTTTGTGTGTTAAAATGAGACATTAAAAAAGACATTTCTTCAATGCAATATGAATTTTGGGATGCAGATAGATTATATAAAAATTATAAAAACTCAGAATTCAGAGGGAATTGTCAGATTGAAACTCGCACTGGATTATTACAATTAATGGCAAAATTAATGTTTTGGAAATATAAACTGATATTTCCTACTGACACGCTACAGCAAAAGATAGAAATAACTGACTTAAAACCTTTTTTAGCTGCTGGAGATACTAGTGTTTAATCATTCTGGCCATCACTGTAGATATTTTGGATTCGCTTCATGATTAAATTTGTATAAAATTGACATCAGTGTAAATAATCCAGATCTGTTGATTTTTAATTTTAGTCATCTGATGGAAGCAAGATGAAATGTGACCCTGGAGCACAAAAGCAGTCATAAGTAACAGGTATATTTGTAGCAATAGCCAACAATACATTGTATGGGTCAAAATTATAAATTTTTCTTTTATGCCAAAAATCATTAGGATATTAAGTAAAGATCACGTTCCATGAAGATATTTAGCAAATTTCCTATCGTAAATATATCAAAACTTAATTTTTGATTAGTAATATGCATTGCAGACAATGCTTTTAAAGGTGATTTTCTCAATATTTAGATTTTTTTGCACCCTCAGAATTTCAAATAGTTGTATCTCAGCCAAATATTGTCCTATGATAACAAAATCACATCAATGGAAAGCTTATTTATTCAGCTTTCATATGATGCATAAATCTCAATTTCAAAAAATTGAGCCATATGACTGGTTTTGTGCTCCAGGGACACAAATATGATATCATACACCTATGATTTCAGCTCATCAGTGCTGAGCGGTGGCATAAACACCGTGCTGCGTCACTCACTGAGACATCATGGTCATGGCACACTCGATGGGCGTCATCAGTCTGCGGATCACGTCCTCCGTCAGCAGCTCTGGACAATGAGCCACGAAACTGCGCATGGCTGCGAAGAACAAGCAATATGAGTTTTTCACGATGCAGATTGAGAAACAAGGTGACGGAGGGATGATTTGAGGTGTTTTACCACACAGAGCGCCGGCGCGACCCTCCAGCATCACCTGCCAGCTGAAGGAGTCTCCTCTGGCCTTCTCTGCCTCCAGCTCCTTCTGAGAGCGAGGGAACACGTTACGCCACAGCAGCAGCATCTTCGGCAGGTGGTAGCGCACTAGAGACGGTCCTGAGAGGATGATCACAGGTTCATGTGTTCAGATTAGGGCTGCAACACTATTCCAGTATTGTTTAAAAAATAATTTTGCCCGGGTCAAGTAATTCTGTCCAGGCTGGACTATTGCAATGCTCTCTTGTCAGGTCTTCCAGCCAGATCTATCAAACCTTTACAATTAATCCAGAACATGGCAGCAAGATTAATTTTTAATGAGCCGAAAAGAATGCACGTCACACCTCTGTTCATCAATTAGCACTGGCTACCAATAGCTGCTCGCATAAAATTAAATGCATTAATGTTTGCCTACAAAACCACCTCTTTATCTAAATTCATTACTTCAGTCTTATGTGCTTCTAGAAGCTTGTGTTCTGCAAGTGAACATCGCTTTATTGTTCATCACAAAGAGACACAAAATCACTTTCACAGACTTTTACATTAACTGTTCCCTCCTGACCAACTCCATCCAGCAGCTGAGTCCTTAACCATCTTCAAGAATCAGCTAAAAACATCTCTTCATCTTTATTTGACCCTCCAACTCTAGCACGCTCTATTATAATTCTATTCTTTAAAAAAAAAAAAGTGCCCCTTTTAGACTTGCACTCTATTCATTTACTAACTGCTTGTTTTCTTTAAAAAACTAACACTAGCTTCTCTTTTCTTTTTGTATTCTATCTATTTGTTTTCTTTATTTATTATACAATTAACAAAAGCAAAAAAGGCCTCTAACACTAGCTTGCTCTATTCTTTTTCTATTTGATCCGTTTACTTTTTATTTATTATATAATAAAAAAAAACTTGCTAGTGTACTGTTATGCCAACAGACTTGTTATAGCACTTGCATATCATTACTCTTTTGTTGATTTTGATTGCTTCTATTGTCATAATTTGTAAGTTGCTTTGGATAAAAGCATCTGCTAAATGACTAAATGAAAATGTAAATACCAGAAGTGGTGCATTTCACAGACAAGAATCCATGAAACGCATTATTAGACCGTTTTCCGAGGCTGCATGATATTAAACCCATTTAAAAATCATAAAGCATAATGCTATTGTGAATTCACAAACTCTACGATTCAATTAAATATATGCGATGCAGGTTTAATATATGTGCTTTAATTATTAACATGCGTGCGTTAGTGATGCGAGGGTCGGGTTTTTTTCCAACCTGCGGGTCCCGCTTTTATGAAATTATTTGGCCCGCCCCAGCCCGCCCCGCACCACTGTATCTATTTTTACAACCCGCCCCGCACCCGCGACCATTAAATAGACATACTAGGCATTGTAATGTAAATGAAAACAGCCTTTATTTCAGCCTGAAAGTGCTTGGAAACATCGCCCTGTAAACTGGTAACAACATACGATTATGAATATGAACCATAAATCAGGTCATATTAATAACAAGATAATGATAAACATTTTCAACATTTACAAAGCAGCGTTTGTATTCATCTAATAGGCTAAACTATTTTTTATTTCAGATTTGTATAGGCCTACAGTTTACAGCCTACGCTACATAACCACTGAACTTTTGTTTTATTTAACACACGGAAATGTTCATTTAGTGTTTTTACGTTCGCTGTGCAAAAAAAGAATGGCATCCACTGTACCGGGGTTTAATCTATTTCACCTAGACTCCAGCAGAGCTGAATGTGCGCTTGCTTGATGCGCTTGTGGCTGGGAATGGGATACAGAGCTGCTTGGCGCTTTCGTGACGTGTCACGTGACGCCAAAGGTTTGGGGACATCAAGCAAGTTACGTTGCTACGTAGGCCTTCGTATTGTAACCTTATCAAAGAACCTAATAAAATATGAAAATAGATATTCCCAAATATTTAATATTGGCTATAGGGAATTGCACGCAACATACATGGATTTTTTTTAATTTAGTTTTTAATGACCCGCCCCAACCCGACCCGCGGGTTACCCGCAGGGTCCGCGGGTTATGAGACGACCCGCGCATCACTAGCGTGCGTGTCTGTTCACAGTAAATGCTGCTCCGCACAAAGTCTTATCATTTACATGTGTGGAGCGTCTCAAACTCCATCTCTGCGTGTTGTTGCGAGTCTGGGTTTATTATAACGTTCATCTGGGAACACAAAGTTCATTGTGAACACAATGTTCAACACAATCGGTTCATCATGATTTCAAAATAAAAGCTCAAACCCTCGCTCTGAGTTTACACATTATGATGTCCACATATTTAGGAAATTACAGCGGCTATAGGATTTCTGTCCTAAAGAAATGGCCAAATATTAAAGATTAAGTGGACATTTGAATCAAATGATGTTTGGTAAATATTAAGCAAAGATTAGATTGCGCAGTAAACTGTAAAACAATCGTCAGGCCGTTGGTGTCCTCTGCAGGCCTTTGTTAATGTGTAATGTACATTAGCTTTGTTTATAATACATTATGTATTTTAGAAGTTTTGTTCAATAAAACCATATGATTACTTGCTTTTGATACTTTATTTGAACTGATTATTGTTGCCTAATTGCTATTATGTATGTATTTTAAGTAATTTTAAAAGCTATTCTTCGCTTAGGTCTATTTTTATTACTACCAAAAAATTAATTATAATTATCCGATAACTCTATTAACCATCAGTATAATCGACAAGTCGCTCGATTAACCGTCAGAATAATCGGCAGACCGCTCTATTAGCCGTCAGAATAATCGGCAGACCGTTCGATTAACCGTCAGAATAATCGACAGACCGCTCGATTAACCGTCAGAATAATCGACAGACCGCTCTATTAACTGTCAGTATAATCGACAGGACGTTCGATTAACCGTCAGAATAATCGGCAGGCCGTTCGATTAACCGTCAGAATAATCGACAGACCGTTCGATTAACCGTCAGAATAATCCACAGACCGTTCGATTAACCGTCAGAATAATCCACAGACCGTTCGATTAACCGTCAGTATAATCGGCAGACCGCTCGATTAACCGGCAGAATAATCGGCAGACCGCTCGATTAACCGGCAGAATAATCGGCAGACCGCTCGATTAACCGGCAGAATAATCGACAGGACGGTTGATTAACCGTCAGAATAATCGACAGGACGTTCGATTAACCGTCAGAATAATCGACAGACCGTTCGATTAACCGTCAGAATAACCCACAGACCGTTCGATTAACCGTCAGTATAATCGGCAGACCGCTCGATTAACCGTCAGAATAATCGTCAGACCGCTCGATTAACCGTCAGAATAATCGTCAGACCGCTCGATTAACCGTCAGAATAATCGACAGACCGCTCAATTAACTGTCAGACCGCTCGATTAACCGTCAGAATAATCGACAGGTCGCTCGATTAACCGACAAAATAATTGACAGGTCGCTCGATTAATCGTCTGAATGATTGATTAATCATCATATTAATCGACAGATTGCTCGATTAATCAAGGTAAAATCGGAGTAGATGTCATCAGAATAACCGACAGATTGGTCGATTAATCGTCAGAATAATCGTCAGGTTACTCAATTAACTGGCAGAATAATCGACAGATTATTCTGCCAGTTAATTGAGTAACTGGCAGAATAATCGACAGATTGCTCGATCAATCGTCAGAATAATAGACAGATTGCTCGATCAATCGTCAGAATAATAGACAGACTGCTCGATTAATCGTCAGAATAATCAACAGAGTGGACGATTAATCGTCGAAATAATCATCATCACGCCCGATTAATCGACCAAATAATTGCCAAATTGGCCGATTAATCATCAGAATACTTTGCCATGTTGGCCGATTGATCGCCAGAACGATTGACAGCTTGGGCGATTAATCGGCAGGCTAATTGTCTGATTGCTCGATTAATCGCCGGGATAATTGACAGACTGACCGATTAATCACCAGAATAATTGCCAGATTGCTCGATTAATCGTCAGCATAATTGACAGACTGTTCGATTAATCGACAGAATAATCGACAGATTACTTGATTACTCATCAGAATAATCGACAGATTACTCGATTACCAAAACAATGGTTAGCGTACAGGCCTAGTTCAGGTGTTCTTGTGCTTCTAGCCTGAGTCTGAGGGAAGGGATGGACTCACCTAAGGTCATGAGGGCTCCTAACAGCAGCCAGCCGGCTTGAGTGCGCTGCAGAGACAGACGGCTGTTCTGGGCTGCGGAGCGCAGCAGATCTTCTGCTATACTCACCACCATCTGAAACACATTCAGCTCAATTACACTACAGTAATCTGACAGCAGCAGCACAGCGGTTGCTCTTCAGGAATCTGCAATAGTAGCTCGAGTTTCTGCAGTGATTTAGTTTTTCAACACCATTTTTTTTAGCCTTTTTGTGAAACTTCTGATAAAACTGGCTTCTATAGACCAATCCGGTGTTTGCAAACAGTGATGACGTTTTCTTTGTGGGCGGAGCCTATCTGGTGGCGAACAATTACAGCTTTCAAGTAGCCGTCTATGGAAGGCATGGAATAAAATAAGGTAAATTTGAGTTTATATTTCAAAATTCTAACTTTACTCTCACAATTCCGAGATTATATCTCACAATTCTGATAAGGAAATCAACTCGTCATTCTCTATTTTCCCCTCGGCTCAGAATCATGAGTTTATATCCCTGACTTCTGGCTTTTTTCCTCAGAATTGACAAAGTCGCTATTTTTGAGTTAAATCGAGTTACAAAGTCAGAACTAGGAGATATAAACTTGCATTTGCGAGAAACAAAGTCAGAATTGTGAGAAAATAAATGAATGTTATGTAAAATGTTAATAGTAATAGGTTTAAATAGTATTTTGTGCTGTAACTGTAGGGCTGATACAACACGTCCCCTATGAACTGCATATGTGAATATTATGTAGACTTATTGTTTAAATCAAATTTATGCTTTAAAAGTAGAGTAATCATAGCAGTTTTCATCCACAGTCTGTCCATTGCTGCATTTAGCTTCAAATGGTGTCTTTGACGAAAGTTTTCTATTAAAATGATTGATTTGCATTCCGATTCTGACATCCAAAAGGCACAGCAATATTTTTTTATCTTATTCCATGGATTTTACCCGTTTCCCTCCACTTGTTACCAGTGTTTTTCTGCCACCACAATGCATGCAAGTGACATAACTGTGATGTCTACTCCAAATTGGTCCATTACTCTAGCTTTAAAGCAGGGGAGTCCAATCCTAATTTTTGGGTATAATGTGCCACAGTTCACTTTATTTTGCTATCCTCACTTACATAAATTAACTATAGTGCCCTGCACCCACTAGTAAAAAAATATATATATAAAAAATTATATCTGGTGTCTGAATAATTTTTGTTTTGACTGTATTTACTTACTCTAATCACAACTTTTGCAATTCAATAAATTTGCAAGCCATAATGCACTATTGATTGGGTGTATAGTGCAGCCCGTGTTATAGTCTAGATGGCATGTGTTCACTGGCAGTGTGTAGAGTCAGACCTTGCCCTTGGAGTGTGGGATGCCCAGAGGACACTGATGCACGGCCCCCAGCAGAGCGGCCATGGCGAAGCTGTAGCCGCTCACAGCCTCGGGAGAGTTCTTCAGGTTGTTGATGCACTCGGCGCAGCGCTCCAGGAGAGGCGTGAGCTGGTACGGCAGAGCCACAGCGACGCAGCGCAGACACCAGGCCGCAGCCAGACGCGCAGCCATGCTGGGGTGCAGCAGCACTGACGTGACCGTCTCCAGCAGACCTGACAACACCAGCACAACATGCCCAACATGAGTCAGTGCACAGTGCACCCACACGCATATCAGTGCACATCACGAAGACTTTTGCTTACCTTGAAACACATATGTGTCCCTGGAGCACAAAAGCAGTCATAAGTAACAGGTATATTTGTAGCAATAGCCAACAATACATTGTATGGGTCAAAATTATCCATTTTCTTTTATGCCAAAAATCATTAGGATATTAAGATCATGTTCCATGAAGATATTTTGTAAATTTCCTACCGTAAATATATCAAAACTTAATTTTTGATTAGTAATATGCATTGCTAAGAACTTCATTTAAAGTTGTTTAAAGGTGATTTTCTCAATATTTAGATTTTTTTGCACCCTCAGATTCCAGATTTACAAATAGTTGTATCTCAGTCAAATATTATCCTATCATAACAAACCATACATCAATGGAAAGATTATTTATTCAGCATTGTATAAATGTCATGATGTAAAATCTCAGATGATGTAAATATTTCTAAAAATTGACCCTTATGACTGGTTTTGTGGTCCAGGGTCACAAATTATATTTTTAATGAAGACAGATTTCTGTAAAGTCCATCTCTCTTAAAGCTTCAAAAAGTTTATAAAGAGATTGTCAAAGAAATCTGCATCAAATATGATAAACAGAAGCTCAAAAGACATGAGAGAGAGCAGTCCTCATTGGTTCTTGAAAATGTGGCCAATTACTGTGAATCTATGTAAAAGCACAATATTTTTACTGTGTAAGATTACTATGTAACATAATAACTGTATATTTAAAGCAATGTTTAGTTTATGTATTCATTTTTAATACAGCTAACATGAAAATAATTTATGAATAAACAATGCACTTACATAAACCACATTGAATACAGTAAACACAGGAGAACCAATTAATGAGATTTGTTTTGTTGCGTGACAAGCACAAGAACAGACGAGGTGTTCTTTAGCATCAAGTAAGCATGATTGAGCTTCTGTTGACCATATTTAATGTGCTCTATATTTATGTGTGTTGATCAGTTTATATATGAATTAAATTAAATAAGTTTATCATACAAAGTGATGATGTCTCCTCAGAAGACTTGGATTAAGCTGCTTGATTCATAATCTCAATGGCCTGGTCTCACAGACTGGGTTTAGACTAAACCAGGATTACGCCATAGTTCAATTAGGACATTTAAAGGGACAGTTCACCCAAAAATGAAACTCCTGTCATCATTTACTCATCCTCAAGTAGATCCAAACCTGTATGAATGTGTTTGTTCTGCTGAACACAAAGGAAGATATTCTGAAGAATGAGGGAAACAGCGCAGTATTTTTCTCCTACTATGGAAGTCAATGGTGCCCCAAAACAGCCTGATTACAAACTTTCTTCAGAATATCTTCCTTTGTGTTCAGAACAAACACATTCATACAGGTTTGGATCTACTTGAGGATGAGTAAATGATGACAGGATTTTCATTTTTGGGTGAACTATCCCTTTAAGTAATACGTGCCTTATAAAAAAACATTATGTGTGCATTGAGACAAAACAAAGGCACTGATATATTTAAGGATCAGTCAATGCAAGTTTCTTTCAGTTGAAACAGCTCAGAATAACGTTTTAGTCTGGGACTAGGCTTAGGGTGAATCCCATTTCTCTGTCTTACCCCTTCCCCTTACCCCTTCCCCTTAGTTTTGCGCGTTCGCGTGAGAGTAAGGGCTGTCCCAATTCTCGTTTTGATCGAGGGGTAGGGCTAAGGGGAAGGGGTAGATACCCCTTAAAACCAAGCATTTTCGCGAGCTTACTTGAAACCAAGGGGTACCCAGAAGACACTGCGCAACCGTCAACAATGTCGGCCAGATCATCCAGAGAGTCCCATTTTCGGCTTAAATAATTGATTTAAAAATTACGACAGTCTTGTTTTGTGCTCTACACAGTCCTGTACATATATATTTGCAACCATGTTCTTAATTGAAACGTTTTAAAAAATCGCTAGTTTGCTACGCTTTACATCGCTGATTTGCACAACAATCGCAAAAACATCACTAATAAAACCCACGCGATCGACATACACACACTTGCAGACGGCATCTTGGAAGTTTGTGATCAACACTTGTCGCCTCTGGTGACGTAGCAGCCAGCTAGAGACGATGTATGATGACGTAACCGTAACCAAGTGGTGTCTCATTTCATAGGGGTATGTTTTCACCCCTAGCACTTACCACTCGGTTTCGAGGGACAAGGGCTAGGGGTAAGACGAAGGGGTAGGGGAAGGTGAAGGGGTAAGACAGAGAAATGGGATTCACCCTTAAGCCTTGTCTGTCAAACCAGGGGTGTGTATGAACTTTTTGTTGTGTGAAAGTTTTGGTAAAATGTGACCCTGGAGCAAAAAACAATCATAAGGGTCAATTTTATGAAATTGAGATTTATGAATCATCTGAAGCTGAATAAATAATCTTTCCATTGATGTATGGTTTGTTATGATAGGACAATATTTGGCTGAGATACAACTATTTGAAAATCTGGAATCTGAGGGTGCAAAAAAATCTAAATATTGAGAAAATCACCTTTAAAGTTGTTCAAATGAAGTTCTTAGCAATGCATATTACTAATCAAAAATTAAGTTTTGATATATTTACGGTAGGAAATTTACAAAATGTCTTCATGGAACATGATCTTAATATCCTAAAGGTTTTTGGCATAAAATAAAAATCTATAATTTTGACCCATACAATGTATTGTTGGCTATTGCTACAAATATACCTGTGTTACTTATGACTGCTTTTGTGCTGCAGGGACACA
Organism: Schizothorax lantsangensis; assembly: GCA_027422415.1. Classification (NCBI taxonomy): domain Eukaryota; kingdom Metazoa; phylum Chordata; class Actinopteri; order Cypriniformes; family Cyprinidae; genus Schizothorax; species Schizothorax lantsangensis. The sequence goes on along the minus strand of CM049852.1, from coordinate 4,389,677 downwards.
TATGTACTTTCAGTAGAGGGACAGAAGTCTTTATTAAAAGCATCTTCCTTTGTGATCTGAAGATGAACAAGTCTTATTGGTTTGGGAGATGAGGGTGAGTAAATGTGAGAGTGTGCGGTTCCATATGCTTATATATGGTAATTTCATTTAATTTTCATAGTTATATGTGGATATACAATATGACGTCTGGTTTTGAGAGACATGCAGTCCTTTGTTGGTGCTCACATCAACATTTCTATTAGTGACAGAGATAGTTGTGGCTGATATTTCACTTGAGCGTTGAAGGTAATAATTTTTAAACATCAAAAGACTTTTGATTTTAAATTTTGTCCAGCTTGGGCAAGGCTGGCATCCTGTTTTTTGTCCCACAATGCAACAGAGTGTGTTTAAGTGCGCTTTCCTACCGACAGACGGCTCCTGGATTAGAGGGGAAGCTGTAGCGCTCAGACTCTGGACCAAACTGCCCAGCTCTTTCAGAGCACACACCATCACATGCTGGCTGGACGACACGTCTGCGGCCCCGGCCCGGCCCTCACTGCTGGGGTCATTCACTACAGCCTCTGTGTGTGAGAGAGAGAGAGAGAGAGAGAGAGAGAGAGAGAGTGTGAGTGAGTGAGTGAGTGAGTGAGTGAGTGAGTGAGTGATGAGAGTGAGAGAGTGAGTGAATGAGAGTGAGTGAGAGTGAGTGAATGAGAGTGAGAGAGTGAGTGAGAGTGAGTGAATGAGAGTGAGAGAGTGAGTGAGTGAGTGTGAGAGAGTGAGTGAGTGAGTGAGTGAGTGAGTGAGAGAGTGAGTGAGAGAGAGTGAGTGAGTGAGTGAGTGAGTGAGTGAGTGAGTGAGTGAGTGAGAGAGTGAGTGAGAGAGTGAGTGAGTGAGTGAGTGAGTGAGTGAGTGAGTGAGTGAGTGAGAGTGAGTGAGTGAGTGAGTGAGTGAGTGAGTGAGTGAGTGAGAGTGAGTGAGTGAGGGAGAGAGAGACCATCATCAGAGAGAGTCATGATCTGCATGAGCTCTTAGAATTTACTTTTTGTTCGCTATTTTGAGATGAGAGTTAGATCAAAAATGTTAAAAATCTGAAAGAATATCAAATTCTGAACTGAACTTTCACAAAAGGAAATCAGAAACACTTATTTTTTGTTTTTAAAACCAAATATTGAGTGCAGAGGATCAGGTTCTAGCAGCACTGCAGGAGAATCGGAGGGAAATTCAAAAACAGGACAATCCTTCAAGATAAACCTCAACAGTTGAGAGAGGGAGAAGCAGTGAGTACAACTAACTGCCGTGGACAATATTTATTTTCAAATTCAAGGAAAAACAGATTAAAATTGACCTTTTTTTATATTTTTAAACTGAAACTGCTAAAAATGCTAAAGAGCTAAAGCTATGACTTCCCCACACTCTGACATTCCTCAATGTAACAATTCAAATGAGCCAGAGGAAATGAACCAATCAGAGGAGAAGGTGCAGCCAGCCCACTGCCATATGCAAATGAGCTCCCCACTCTGCACAGACTGTGTGCCCATACAGTACCCCTCTGACATCACAACTGACTCTGCAAGGAAAAACTATAAGCAGAAACTTCTTAAAGACAACCCAGAAATCCTTTTTGCTGATTCGTTTAAAACTGAAGAATTCTGCAATCTCATTTTCTTCACTGATCATCCCAACATCTGGCATAAAGCCATCATCAACCATTACCCCTCTGTAAAGAAAGAGGGCATCTGTAATGGCTGGAAAGTGAAAATCAGAGAACCATGTGACCCCGACAACACAATGATAACTGTGAACATATATAAAAATGGCACAGTCATGGTACAGGGAAATCTGAAAACATTCCAGACTGACTACAGCGCAATCATGAAACTAGAGAAAGCCTTATTATCTGAACGTCTATCATCTGAGCAGAATACACAGAGCAGTAACACAGATCTCAAGCCCATCCCTGCAGAGAGCCCTGCCCAGGACCCCTCATTCCCCCTTCTCAAATCTATACCTGTACTGCAGGAGCACTTCACAAGACTAGAGATGGAGATGGTGCAGCTCAGAGAAACCGTACTCAAACAGGAGCATCACACTGAACAGCTAAACTCAGAGCACATCACACAGAGACTGTCAGCCCTCACACAGCAAGTCAAGAGCTTACAGACAGAGAAAGGCAGCTATCAGAAAGAGCTGGCCACACTGAGACTCCAGCTACAGGACAGAGAGCATCTCACACTAGAGATGAGGCAGCAGCTGAGAGAGTTACAGGAGGAGAGAGAGCAGCAGCACAGTGAGATCCAGGCCCTGAAAGAGCAGCTGAGAGAGATACAAGAGGAGAGAGAGGAGAGAGAGCAGCAGCACAGTGAGATCCAGGCCCTGAAAGAGCAGGTGAGAGAGATACAAGAGGAGAGAGAGGAGAGCGAGCAGCAGCACAGTGAGATCCAGGCCCTGAAAGAGCAGGTGAGAGAGATACAAGAGGAGAGAGAGGAGAGCGAGCAGCAGCACAGTGAGATCCAGGCCCTGAAAGAGCAGGTGAGAGAGATACAAGAGGAGAGAGAGGAGAGCGAGCAGCAGCACAGTGAGATCCAGGCCCTGAAAGAGCAGGTGAGAGAGATACAAGAGGAGAGAGAGGAGAGCGAGCAGCAGCACAGTGAGATCCAGGCCCTGAAAGAGCAGGTGAGAGAGCTGCTCCTGACCAGACAAGAACCAGAGCAGACCCACAGAGCTCAAACACTGGCCTCCACCCCAGAGACACCCACCACAGTCAGCCAGCACCCAGAGAGACCTGACCCAGACAGCTCACAGTCATCGTGTCAAGTGCCCCAGAACAACACCAGCAGCACCCATCTGACAGCAGCCCAGAACCAACCAGCACAGAAGGAGCAGAAATAGCCCTGCTCATTGATTCAAATGGGAAATTCATCGACATCAAGAAACTCTTCCCCCGACACAGAGCTGTTAAACACTGGTGTCCCAACACTGATAAAGCCCTGGAGCTTCTGACCGAATCCCAGCCACATTATCATCCACACGGGCACCAATGACCTGCGGAGCCAACAGGACAGATTCCCTCAGAGCTGTCGTGGAAAAAGCAAGACACACTTTCCCCAACTCAAAAATCATCCTTTCCACTCTGCTTCAGAGAAAAGACTTCCATCCGAACACAATCAATAAAATAAACTCCAACATCTCCAGACACTGTGCCCTTGTGCCTAATGTCTACTTGGCACACCACCCAGACCTGGACACAGACTGTCTGTACGATCATGTCCACCTATATAAAAATCTAGTACATATCCTGGCAAAAAGACTTAAAGACGTCACTCTAAACAGGACCAACAACCAGACAAGCCCCAGGTGGAGCAGAACCAGCCCTGACCCAACCAAACCAGCAAGACACGCCTCAAGAAACAGCATCCCGCCCAGCACTTCATCTAGAGCCCCATCCAGAGCTTCAGCGCCCAGAGAGGAGCCACACAGACAGAGACTGCTCTACAAAAGCCCCACAGCTCCTCCATCGCTGACTCCACCCGAGCCAGAGAGACAGAGCTACGCCCAGGCCGTCAGTGGAGGAGTAAACCCGGCCAGCGCTGAGCTTCACAACATACAACACATGCTGAGTATCATCTGCTCTCACCTACTAACACACAGTGGACAGAGATAAGAACCTTTATATATTTAAAAAAAAAAAAAAAAAAAAAAAAAATTACACACAGTTAGATGTTCCACAGTACTCACATAATCTGTATTTTACTGTTGCATCCAATCTGTTATGTTTTTGCTCTTTTTGTGTCTTTCTCTTTTTCTCAAAATGGCAAACAAACAATAGAAAATCTTTCTTTTGTGATGAAATCACTTAACATCTCCTTATGGAATATTCAAGGTCTGAAGTCCTCAGTCTTTGGCTTGAAGAGTAAGAATCCAGACTTTATGAGAGAAATTCATGACTTAGATGTCATAATTTTACAAGAAACCTGGTTTAGAGGGGATGAGTCCACTGGCTGTCCCTCAGGATACAGAGAAATTATATTATCTTCAGTCAAACTCAAATCCACCACGCAGGGAAGAGACTCTGGAGGGATGATAATCTGGACTAAATCTGACCTGTCCATAGAATTAGTCAAGAGAGAACAGTACCACCTGTGGCTGAAAATCAAAAAAGGCATCATATCAACATCTCAGCCCGTCTTCCTGTGTGCCATATACATACCTCCCCTGGAGTCTCCCTATTTCCAAGAGGAAACTTTTCAAAACATAGAGCAAGAAATCAGCCATTTCCAGGCCCAGGGAAATGTGCTGCTTATGGGAGACTTCAATTCTAGAACCAGTGACAAATTAGATTTCATAGAATCACAAGGCTCCAGATTCATTACCGGCAATAACAGATTTTTTCCTTCCCACCCCCCCAGACAGAACTGTGATCCGGCAGTGAATGCTCACGGAAGGCAGCTGCTGCAGCTCTGTCAGAATCTGGCTCTGTACATCGTCAATGGAAGACTGCGAGGAGACTCACTCGGTCGCTTCACCTACAGCTCAGCTCTTGGTAGCAGCACAGTAGATTATGCCATCACAGATCTACATCTTTCCTCTTTGAGAGCTTTCACAGTCAAACCCTTGAAACCTTTCTCAGACCACAGCCAAATCACACTCTTTATAAAGCAATCTGAAACATCATCCACACCAATTAGGACACCATATCACATGCACAAAATTATGTCATTCAAATGGACAGAAAACAGCGCCACTAATTACATGAACGCTGTTGAATCTTCAGAAATACAGTCCCTCTTACACTCATTCCAAACACAGGCATACCCTAAAAATCAATTCGGCATCAATCAGGAAGTACAAGATCTAAACAACATATTATACAAAACAGCACAAAAAAGTAATTTGACCATTGTTAAACCAAAGAAAAAATGTTTAGAGACTGACAAATGGTTTGATTTTGACTGTAAGGCTCTGAGAAAAAACCTCAGAAATGTATCAAATCAAAAACACAGACAACCAGATAATCCGGACCTCCGCCTTCATTACTGTGAGGCACTAAAACAATATAAAGCCACACTCCGGCGGGAAAAAAGCACAGTTTTTGCAAACCCAGTTTGAAGAAATTGAAAAATCTATAAATTCACACAAATTTTGGCATAAATGGAAATTATTATACAAACCAAATCAAGAAATTCTGGCCATCCAAGATGGGGAGACTTGGAAAACTCATTTCCAAGAACTATATAGCCCAACCGAAATTCAAAATTCTAATCAAAATGAAATAATTAATAAACTAGACAATTTAGAAAGATCGATTAAAGCGAATCAAAACCCCTTAGATTTCCCCATAACAATGAAAGAATTGGAAGATAAATTACGGGTCCTCGAGCCCAAGAAAGCCTGCGGTGTCGACAGCCTCCTGAACGAGATGCTGAAACACACAGAGCAAAGCTTCAAACTGGCCATGCTTAAACTGTTCAATGATGTTCTGTGTGTAGGGTTCTTCCCTGAGATCTGGAACAAGGGCCTCATCAGCCCCATTCACAAGAACGGAGACAAATTAGACCCCAACAACTACCGATGCATCTGTGTGAACAGTAACCTGGGGAAGGTTCTCTGTAGCATCTTAAACACAAGACTGTTACACTTCCTTACGAAGCACAATGCCTTGAGTAAATGCCAAATTGGCTTTCTTCCAAATTGTCGCACATCCGATCACATTTTTACATTACAAACACTAATTGACAAATATGTACATCAAAACAAAGGAAACATTTTTGCTTGTTTTGTTGATTTCAAAAAAGCATTCGATTCAATCTGGCACGAAGGATTATACCTAAAACTTATCGACAGTGGAATAGGGGAAAATTCTATGATTTGATCAAATCAATGTACACGGCCAGCCATTGTGCGGTTAAAGGGAGAGAGATACTTCGTAGAGAGAGGACATGGACAACATGAGCTCCTGAACCTTTTAGAGTTTCTTGCTTCGAATATGAGGTAAACCAAAGATAAAAACACAAAATTAACAAAAAATGTGCTAGTGAACACAAGTTCACTCAAAAAAAGAAAGTTTTTTAAAAAGAAATTAGGAGAAAATCTTATGAAAACAAGGAAAGCTTTTGGAACCTAAACAAAAGGACACTGAACTGGACCCTACAACAAGGCTCCAGAAGGAAACAAACACAGCACACTACTGGAAAAGAACCAATCAATAGGCCCTCAACTATCCATTTGGTGGAGGTAAGACAACAAGTGCTCTAATTCAACTAAAATAAATTTTATAATCAACTTGTCAAGAGAGATTTAACTAAAAACTGGATTTTTATAAACTTTGCAAACAAACTTGAGCAAATGTTTCCTGGCATACTACAGCTGTAGAACTGCATAGCAACTTAAAATAACAAAAGAGGGCCGTTGTCATTCACACCTTCTGATTGGATTAACTGAGCCATCACTATCAATACCAAAGACCTGTAAACGGCATCACCATGGCAACACCAGCAATGGGGACTGGAGCTCACACCTTTTCCTACCCCCCAGAAATCCAGTCTGAGAAGAGCAGACAACATCACAAGCTCAAAATAAAGAAGGAAAACCCAGAGACACTGTTTAAAGACAGTTCAAACAGCAAGGGCAAAGTCATCACCACAAACCTGCTCTTCTACACAGAACGCCCAACTGCATGGCACACAGCTTCCCGCACACTGTTCCCATACCACACCAAACATGGAATCTATAGAGGCAGACAACTGTGCATTTATGAGGACTCAGACAAAGACCCAGAGAACAGACACCTGACAATAAACCTTTATCAAAATGGAACTGTAATGGTACAGGGAAACAATGCTGCCCTCACAAACTTTGAGCAGACCTTCCACTGCTTAAAAGAAATGGTGGAAAGAGATGAAGTAAACCACACAAACACAGTAGAAGTCACTGGCCAGAATGAGCCCTCAACCCATAACAACACAAAGAACAAGACCACTCCAGAAACCACAGAGAACATCAGCATCCCCCCAAGCACAGGATTACACAACACAGTTATTCAGCTACAACACAGCTTAGCACTGCTTGAAATGGAAATAGTGGAACTGAGTGAGCAAGTCCACGCCCTGACCACTAAAGACACCGAACAACTCAGAGAACAGCTGGACCAGATAAGAAACCAGCTGAAAATGTCCATCCAAGAACTTAAGGGAGAAATGGACACTCTGCATCAAGACAGGGAAATGCTAAAAAAAGACAGCAAAGAACTTAAACGGATTATGGGGAAGGAACTTTCAGAAATGAAAGACTACATGGGGAGGGAGCTCTCAAGCTTCAAAGTTGAGCTACAACAAAGGGACAGACAGATAGAGACCCTATCAACACAGATGAGGTGTCTCTCTAACCCTGCAAATGCCCCAAAAGTCCCCCCACCCTCACCGACACCTACACAACCAAACCCCAGCAGCACATCTCCGGCATCCACCGAACCATCACAGCCCAGCAACAGCCAAAGGGAAGCAGAAACACCTGCAACCCCCAGAAACCCAGAACCCCCTCAGAAAAACACTACAGCTACAACCCCAGCTGAGAAACAGCCAGTGAAAACAGAGGCTGACATTGCCATCCTCATGGACTCCAATGGAAAGTTCCTACAAGGAGAAAAACTGTTTCCAGGCCGTAAAACAACAAAACTCTGGTGCCCAAAAACAGGAGATGCCCTCAGAATACTTTCTGACTCCAGCTTTGGCACACCCTCACACATCATCATCCACACAGGCACTAACGACCTGAGAAGGGAACAGGAGAGAGTTGGGCAGCTGATCTGCAGAGTAGCAGAAAAGGCAACAGAGATCTACCCCAACACCAAGATCACCATATCTACCCTCCTACCCCGCAGAGACATTCACCCAGACACCATCCAGAGAGTCAACGCTGACATCTCCAAAGGATGTGCTCGCCTGTCCAATGTGCACCTGGCTCATCACCCCTCCATCACAATCAGAGACCTGTACGACCATGTACACATAAGGAAGGACAAAGTCAATGTGTTTGCAAAAACACTGAAAGACACAGCATGGGGCAGACAAACCACCTATACACCCCTTAAAACAACACACTTGCCAACCCACAGAACACAAATCCAGACACCCAGCAGAAACACACAGTCTCATCACAGAGAACGACCCCCGCTGGCTGCACAATACTGGGGACCCCCACACCATGCCAAATTCCCCATCAGAACACCCCATGCACCAACGCTACACCACCACAGACCTACACCAGTCCATCAGCAGAACCCCCAGTCTGCACCAGATGATCATCCAAGACACCCCCGACCACAAAAACATCACTCCAGGCAGAGGAGCAACACTAGGATGGGCCCATCACCAGCAGCATCCAGCCTCCCACCCGCTCATGCACCCTCAGCTGATAACACACTGATCTCAGCACCACTCCCACACTCCAGGAGCTACGCTCAGGCCCTGAAAGGACCAGCAAAAACACTGGAGATGAGCGAGATCAGACAGCTGCTGAACTACATCAGTGCCCAGCTGACAGCATGAGGGTCCACACAGCAAACAAACATCTGCCTAACAATGAGAAGAAAAAATATATATTTTTATTTTCTTCAATATATTATATTACATTAGAAAAGGATTACCTCTATTTTTGAAAACAAGAACTCTATACCTTGAACTCTTGAAATGACTCTCTCAATATCAATGTGGAATATTCAAGGCTTGAACTCAACAGCATTTGGGCTAAAGAGTTTAAACACAGAATTCCAGAAGAGCATCAAGGAGATGGACATTATAATTCTACAGGAGACATGGAGCAGGGCAGACGCAATCACCCACTGCCCACCCAACTACAGAGAAATCATCCTACCATCACAAAAACTCAACACAGTCCGACAGGGAAGAGACTCAGGAGGAGTAATAATCTGGTACAAATCAAAATTCCACAACCACATCAACACAGTAAAGCAAGGCAAATACTACACCTGGCTTAAAATCCATAAGGAACTGCTCTCATCCAGAAAAGATACATTCCTGTGTGCTATATACATCCCGCCATCAGAGTCCCCCTACTACAGCGAAGACACGTTCTCCACATTAGAGGAAGAGACGAGCCACTTCCAGGCCCAGGGAAACGTGCTCATCTGCGGGGACCTGAACGCAAGAACGGGACTACAGCCGGACTTCACCGACACACAAGGGAGCAAATACATCAACAACAAACTGACTGTTATTAATAACACATTCTCCCATATCCACAGAAATAACCATGATCATACAGTAAACAAGAATGGGAAAGACCTCCTGCAGCTCTGTCGAAGCCTGGGTCTGTATATCATCAACGGTAGGTTACGAGGGGACACTTTAGGGAGATTCACATTTTGCTCACCTCTTGGGAATAGCACAGTTGATTATATGATAACAGACATAGATCCTTCATCTCTCAGATCATTCACTGTTAGAGAACTGACCCCTCTGTCTGATCACAGTCAAATCACTGCGTATCTCAAAAAGACTGAAAATAACATTAACACAAAGCCCAGTAAGCTGTACAACATCAGAAACCCATACAGATGGGCTGAAAACAGTGCTGAAGAATATCAGAAAGCACTTAGCAGCCAAAAAATACAAGCGCTGATAGATAACTTCCTAAATAACACCTATACCCACACTAATGAAGGGGTCAATCTGGCTGTCAAAGATATAAATTACATATTTGAAAAATCAGCAAAACAATCCATTGTGCGGTTAAAATTGGAAACCAAAGAACCGAATTCTTCCCCCAGGGGCGTGGAGTGAGACAGGGATGCAGTTTAAGCCCCACCCTCAAGTTCAGAAGATTTATCTAGATTTATTTATATGAACTAGAAATCTTCTGTAACATTATAAATGTCTTTATCATCACTTTTGATCAATTTAAAGCATCCTTGCAAAATAAAAGTATTAATTTCTGTAATTTCTTTCAAAAAAAAAATATATTAGAATGATTTCTGAAGATCATGTGACACTGAAGACTGGAGTAATGATGCTGAAAATACAGCTTTGATCACAGAAATAAATTACAGTTTAACACATATTCACATAGAAAGCAGTTATTTTAAATAGTAAAAATATTTCACAATATTACTGCTTTTGCTGTATTTTGGATCAAATAAATGCAGGCTTGGTGAGCAGAAGAGACTTCTTAAAAAAATATATATATATATATTACTGTTCAAAAACTTTTGACTGGTAGTGTAATTAATATTACTCAGTACTCAAATGTAACCAAACATAGTATCTGAAACTCATGAATCCACACTTGCAAGAAAAATGAAAATCTGTCATGTGACCAGAGACCGACTGTCTTCAATGACCTTCAAATTGTGTTTTGAACAAATTTCCTACTGTATCCAAGAAGAATGTGAATGTGTTACAGCAAAGGAAGGAAATATTTCATGTTGAACCTGAATCTAGATCAAAGACTTAGTTCACACTGCAGGCTAAAGTGGCCCAAATCTGACTTTTTTGCCCAAATGTGACCCATATCTGATTTTCTTATGACAGTCTGAACAGCAAAAATCAGGCCCAGGCCACTTTCATATGTGGTCCTAAATCAGATACATATCCCATGTTTTGCAATGCGACTTCAATCTGAACGGCCATGTCGCATGCTATTTTTACGTCATTGAAATGTGACAGACGTCTGGAGGAGGCGGGACGATTAAAATCACAATGGCAGACAATACTATCACTTCGTTATTTAGGCTCCGATTGCACATTAACTTAAAAATTGATAAACACACGCTAACACGAGCAGCATCCATTTTTATTTCCGCTGCGTCTGACGTCACGTCTTCTTCTGCGCATGCGAGTCACTTCACTTCACTTCACTTCAGGGCTGGATACGGTTCACACATGAGACTGATGGCAGTCGCATTTAAATGACAATGTGAACAACAGCGCAAAAAAATCTGAGTATTAAGACCTGCAGTGTGAACTAAGTCTTAATCGGACAATGACAACGTAGCTCAAATGCAGATTTCAGACAGACGGATGAGATTGATTGAGATCTCCATCTTACCCACGGCTCTCATCTGTTTGCTGATGGCCAGGCAGATCTCCTTCGCTGCAGCTATTTGAGCTTTCTCTCCCAGCAGACCGCCCAGCGTCGCCCGCAAGGCGAAGGACACGCAGCGGCGTGAATACACAGCCTCCACGTGAGTCTGCGTGGCCCGCGGATGAGCCACCAGCTCCAGCAGGTGAGATAAAAACACCGCAAAATTACGCTCCAACCACTGCCCGCCCAGAGTGGTGACGAACACAACATACGCCTGTGCAGAGAGACATGAGCAAAGCATAGTCAACATAACCTCCTGAAACAGCTGCTTTACGGTTAATCAAATCAAAATCGACCGATATATCAGTTTTGCCGATTAATCGGCACCGATAATTGATTGCTGGTAGTGCTGCACGATATATCGGTACTTAAACTGTATCGCAATACCCTGCTTTTAAAAACGGCACGATTCCGCATTTTACTGGTACTGTTACTTTAAGAGTGCATTTTAATAAAAGCCATATTTACTGAGTAAAACACCGAGTAAAAATCACTTAAATCAAAATGCGATGGACTAGTGTCTGTGAACATTAAGCTGCAACATACTACATAAATATGAATCCTATATGAATCATAAATATGAAAATAAGTGTGAATGAATGGCGCAGATGCACGGTTTTGTTTACTACACAGATACTGAAGCACGCGTGACGCTCGCAGTGATTGCCGTCTCAATATAGGAGTACAATAACACATGAACATCATCTCTAGAACTGCTCTGAGAGTCACTTCATGAGCATCATACTGTTTCATTTGAGTAAAAATAGCATTATATCATATACAAACAAACTTAAAGGTTTCAGAGCAACCCGTCAAAATAAAAGTCCGGTTTAACTTCACAAATATATTACTTAATGTAATATAATACTACTACTAATAAAATATTATTAAAACAATATTTAAGGAATATTTACCAGAATTTATTTACCAGAAATGTGTAAATACACAATCCAGTATTTCTGAAAAAAAGGAGAAATATATAATAGCTTATAATTAGTGTTGTCAAACGATTAAATCGCATCCAAAATAAAAGTTGTTTACATAATATATGTTTGTGTACTGTGTATATTTATTATGTATATACTGTAAATACAAACACTTGCACGTAAATATTTAAGAAAAAATTATGTTTATATATTAAATATATTTATATATAATACAAATTATATGAATATAAATATATACATGTAAATATTTTCAAAATATATACTGTATGTGTGTGTATTTATATATACATAATAAATATACACAGTACAGCACTACCTATAATAAATTAATTCTTTATTAAATCTAATTATCCTTTATAAATTATCCAGAAAATTATTAGAAAACACAGATTCACAAAAAAAAAAAAATTGTATTTCATAGGGCTTTAAAAGTTTTATTTCAATTAATTAGACATGCTTTTGATATTTTTTTTAATGTAACCATTAAAATAGTCTAGAAAAATAAAATTTGAAATTAGGGAAAAATACAACGGCTTTCATGAGGCACTATTTATTTCATTTGTGTCGGTTTTATTGTATTTGTCCTTTAGTTTATTACATGTATCTATGCTCTTATTGTTAATAACAAAGATAAAATAACAAAAATGGCTATATCGTGATATAAATTGTTATTGTGAAATACAATTACTACATGATATAAGATTTGGCTTTATCCTTTTATAAAGCCAAATCTTTATCCTTTTATCTTATATCATGATGTAATATATGAAAAGTAATATTCAATTACTTTTCCTGTTGTTCTATATTGTTGTCATAGTATTGGTTCAGTAGTAGTATAGAGATATTTTAGTCAGGTATCGTATCTAAGTCCATCTAAAATTTTGGTATCGTGACAACACTAATTGCTGAAACTATCGGTTATCGGCCGATAAAAATCCATACCGATTGTTTTCCGGGTTGTCCGTTGCTGGAGCGGCTGAGAAGGGTCTGCTATCGTTATACAGAGCGAGAGCGACCTCTAGAGGCTAATCACTGACACCTCGTGCTGTTTGTTTTGACACGTGAGGCTATGCTGCACAGAGCGGGAAACTTCAGATGCGGATTTAGATGCAGCCGACAGAAAATCCTGCCGCGCCACAGAGCGCCATTCACATAGTTCTCCATTGAATCACATTATATTTGAGCCAAATCGTTATTAAGGTACATAAAGACCTCACGCTAGGCTGTAAAGTTGTGTATTGCACCTTTTTCAGAGAAGCGTTTGTCTTTCTGTGGCTCCAAAAGTTCAAGTTCAAGTTCAAGTTGAGCTTTGTCATTCCGCTACATGTGGGGACATGCAGTGGAACGAAATGTCGTGCCTCACAGGACCACGGTGCTACATAAATACAGACATACAACAATGAAGTAAAACACTATAAACCTATACACAGACTAACCTACTGACAGATGTTGACTAAGTTTACTATATATAAATGTTTACCCTATACAACTAAGATAAAGATAAAAAATACAAACTATACAAACTATGCGAATGCTTCACATAAATACTGTTCATGTGCAGAGAGAAACATTGTGAGTCAAGCAGCTGGCTGGGGAACAGTATAAGATGATTTGTAGTGGTGCATGAGCATGTAAACATACATATATTTCTGAGTCTTTTGTGGGATTGTGTACATATAGCAATGTAAGAAAAGTGTCTAGTGCATAGAGGAGAGTGTGTTACTACAGGTGGTTTGTACAGGCCCACTCACCTGTGTGTAGCACACTTGAATTGCACAAAAAAAAGTTCACAGTATTTTTCTTTGATGAGGTAAGGTTGGGGGGGGGGTGGGGGGGGGGGGTTTGGGGGGGGGGGGGGGGGGGTCCATGTTTCAGGAGGTAGGGGGTTGCATGGGGTTTCAGAAGGGGGTGGGGTGATCTGAGTTCAGGGCTCTCACAGCCTGGGGGAAAAAGCTGTTGAGCAGTCTGGCGGAGCGGGCTCTGATGCTCCAGTACCGTCTTCCTGATGGTAGGAGCTGGAAGAGACTGTGGGAGGGGTGGGTGGGGTCCTTCACGATGCTGTTGGTTTTGCTGGAGCATCGTGCAAGGAAAATGTCCAGGATGGATGGGAGAGGGGCACCGATGATCTTTGCAGCAGTGTTCACTGTCCGCTGGAGGGTCTTGCGGTCAGCAGCACTGCAGTTCCCGTACCAGACAGTGATGCAGCTGGTCAGCACACTCTCAATGGTGCCCCTGTAGAATGTGGTGAGGATGGGTGGTGGGAGACTTGATCTTTTCAGCCGGCGGAGAAAGTGTAGGCGCTGTTGTGCCTTCTTGGAGAGTGACATGGTGTTGGTGGTCCAGGTGAGATCCTCCGTGATGTGCACCCCCAGGAATTTAGTGCTGCTGACTCTCTCCACAGTCGAGCTGTCGATGGTCAATGGGGTGTGGTCAGTGGAGTTCCTCCTCCTGAAGTCCATCACAACCTCTTTTGTCTTCTCCACATTTAGGGACAGATTGTTGGCGCCACACCATTCAGCCAGCTGTGCCACTTCCTCTCTGTAGTGCGTTTCATCGTTGTTGCTGATGAGACCTACCACTGTTGTGTCATCAGCAAACTTGATGATGTGGTTGGAGCTGAACTTGGCAGTGCAGTCATGGGTCAGCAGCGTGAAGAGCAGCGGGCTGAGCACACAGCCTTGTGGGGCACCTGTGCTTAGTGTGGTAGTGCTCGAGGTGTTGTGGCCGACACGGACTGACTGAGGTCTTCCGGTTAAAAAGTCCAGGATCCAATTACAGAGGGAATTGTTAAGGCCCAGCAGGTTTAGTTTGTTTATGAGCTGTTGTGGGATTATTGTGTTGAATGCCGAGCTGAAGTCAATGAACAGCATCCTAACATAGGAGTCTTTGTTTTCTAGGTGGGTAAGAGCCAGGTGGAGGGTAGAGGAAATTGCGTCGTCCGTAGAGCGGTTTGGACGGTATGCAAACTGGAGCGGATCGAGTGTGTTGGGGAGGCTGTTTTTGATTTTTTGCATGACTAACCTCTCAAAGCACTTCATCATGATTGGGGTCAGTGCTATGGGACGGTAGTCATTTAAACAGGACACAGGTGATTTCTTTGGTACCGGTATGATTGTTGTGGATTTTAGACATGTGGGGATGACTGCCTGGCTCAGCGAGGTGTTGAAGATATCTGTTAGGACATCCGTCAGCTGTGCAGCACAGTCTTTCAGTACACGGCCAGGTATGTTGTCAGGACCCGCAGCCTTTCGTGGGTTAATCCTGGATAGGGTCTTCCTTACGTCGGCTGCAGACAGACAGAGCGCCTGGTCGTTGGGAGGTGTGGGCAGTTTTTGTGCAGGTGTGTCGTTCTGCATTTCAAACCGTGAATAAAAGTGGTTGAGTGTATCGGGGAGGGATGGGTCAACATCACAGGCCTGTGGCGGGGGCTTGTAGTCAGTGATGGTCTGAATGGCTTGCCACAGGCTCCATGTGTCTCTGCTGTCCGTGAAGTGATTATTGATTTTTTGAGCATGTGACCGTTTTGCATTTTTGATGCCACGGGACAGATTGGCTCTTGCTGTATTGAGGGCTGCTTTGTCTCCTGATCTGAATGCTTCATCTCTGGTTTTTAGCAGCCCACGAACCTCTGCTGTCATACACGGCTTTTGGTTTGCACGTGTGGTGATGGTCTTAGTGGCTGTCACATCATCCATGCACTTTTTGATGTAAGCAGTCACAGTTTCAGTGTACTCCTGCAGGTCTGTGTGGTTGTTGTAGGTGGCCGCCTCTTTAAACATGTTCCAGTCTGTGCACTGAAAGCAGTCCTGTAGTGTTGAAGTAGCATTTTCTGGCCAGATTGTGATGAGTTTTTGAACCGGTTTGGCGAGTTTCAAAAGTGGTCTATATGCTGGGATTAGCATAACAGAGATGTGGTCTGAGTACCCGAGGTGGGGGCGGGGTACAGCTTTGTAAGCGTTCTTTACGGTTGTGTAAACAAAGTCCAGCGTATTATTTCCTCTTGTTGCAAAGTTAACATGTTGGTAGAACTTTGGCAAAACTGTCTTTAAATTTGCGTGGTTGAAATCACCGGCTATGATGAAAAAGCCGTCGGGGTTATTTGTTTGTTGTTCACTGATGGCGCAATACAGTTCACGAAGCGCGTCCTTAGCGTTTGCACACGGTGGAATGTAAACCGCGACAATAACAATGGCCGTGAACTCCCGCGGCATATAGAACGGTCGACACTTCACAAACATAAACTCCACCAGTGATGAGCAGTGTTTTGATAATACCGCAGTATTGTTACACCATTCTTTGTTGATATAAACACACAAGCCACCACCGCGGCTCTTACCAGAAAGTGTTGTGTCTCTGTCCGATCGGCAGCATGTTAGCCTGTTCAACTGAATGGCGGAGTCCGGGATGTTGTCATTTAGCCATGTTTCAGTGAAAACAAACACACAACAATCCCTTGCCTCATGCTGTGTAGACCGACTGAGTTGTATTAAGTCCAGTTTGTTTTCCAGAGAGCGAACGTTTGAGAGCATGAGTGTTGGAAGAGCCGGTCTTGTGGGATTAGCTCTTAGCCTCGCTCGTATACCTCCGCGCTTACCGCGCTTCCGTCCTCTCTCACACGGCTTGCGACGCTGCCTTGTGCGGGTAGCGTCAGTAGGCGAGGCCACGGTCTCGAGGTCCGGCTCCAGCAGTAAACAAAGGCCTCGTAGCTTCTCAATAGCCGCCGGCGCAAGTTCTTGTTTGTACGCATTGCCGATATCCAGAAGGCTTCGGCGATCATATGTGTGTTTTGGAGTGATTTCCTTATAAGTTAGCGGTAAATTTACACTATTTGGAGACGAACAGACGACATTAAGAGCGGAGAGGCACAGAATCCATGTTGCTTGAAGTCCAGTGTGAAGTTTCCACAGTCAGTGATGATTTGGGCTGCCATGTCATTTGCTGGTGTTGGTCCACTGTGTTTTCTGAAGTCCACAGTCAACGCAGCCATCTACCAGGAATTTTTTAGAGCACTTCATGCTTCCTTCTGCTGACAAGCTTTATGGAGATGCTGATTTCATTTTCCAGCAGGACTTGGCACCTGCCCACACTGCCAAAGGTATCAAAAGCTGGTTCAATGACCATGGTGTTACTGTGCTTGATTGGCCAGCAAACTCGCCTGACCTGAACCCCATAGAGAATCTATGGGGTATTGTCAAGAGGAAGATGAGAGACACCAGACCCAACAATGCAGATGACCTGAAGGCCACTGTCAAAGAAACCTGGGCTTCCATACAACCTCAGCAGTGCCACAAACTGATCACCTCCATGCCACGCCGAATTGAGGCAGTAATTAAAGCAAAAGGAGCCCCTACCAAGTATTGAGTACATATACAGTAAATGAACATACTTTCCAGAAGGCCAATAATTCACTAAAAATGTTTTTTTTTTATTGGTCTTATGAAGTATTCTAATTTGTTGAGATAGTGAATTGGTGGGTTTTTGTTAAATGTGAGCCTAAATCATCAAAATTAAAATAACCAAAGACTTAAACTACTTCAGTCTGTGTGCACTGAATTTATTTAATACACGAGTTTCACAATTTGAGTTGAATTACTGAAATAAATTAACTTTTCCACGACATTCTAATTTATTGAGATGCACCTGTACATTTAAAGCCATTATCGGCCAATTCCGATATTGGTCCGATAATACCATGCATCCCTAAATCTTAATGGCTTTAAATGTAAATATCGGAATCGGCCGATAATGGCTTTAAATGTAAATATCGGCATCGGCCCAATATGAAAGATTATGCCGATATGTCTAGCCGATAAGAGGAATACATTAACTCACATGTGCTCAGGGTGTGTAAGTGATTAGATCAGCAGTGCGTGGCTCATTCTTGAAGCACAGTTTTGTCTGAATGATGATTATATTGAGTGTTTTGTATCGCTGCATTTAATCTGTGAAAGCACTACAGAATGTGTTCGGTGTGTGATAGAGTAAACAGTAATAGTTCCTCCGGGTCCTAATGACCGCTCGGTGAGGATTTTAATCTGTAGGGGGCGCTGTTGGCCTACTTCTAATAAAATGAAAGCAAAATACATAAATAACACTTAGACTGTGTTTCTGATTAAATAAAGCAGTAATTGATGGCATGAAATCATGAGTATGTTTTTATTTAAAAAGGTCAGAAGCTATCGCTTACATGAAAAAAAAAAAAAAAATCACAAACATGACACTTAAATTAAATAATTGTATATACTGATATAATATGTTATATTTTTTATACAAATTATGAGCTCTAAAAGATTTTCAGAATTTTTACAACTCTTGCTTTAGTCCATTTACAAATGTTAAATCTTAAAATAAAATGTTAAGGTTACCACTGCATCTTTCTGAAAAAAATAAAATTAAAATTAAAATTAAATTAAAATTTTATTTTAATTTTTAAAATAAAATGCAGCAATTGAATATAGTCTATTTATAGTTATTTTCAAACCTTCAGTGTACTATCATTATAAGAGAACTTCATTATTATTTATGTAATTCTAACAAATAGGTTCTTGTTAAAAACTAAATAAAATTAAAAAATAATTTGCTTATAATTTCTGCAGCTGGTGTTGTTTCCAAACAAAAGGAAATATATCGGTATCGGCCAAAATGAGTTGAAAAATATCGGCATATCGGATATCTGTAAAAATCCAATATCATGCATCCCTAGATTAATGAAAGCTGTATAAAGTATTGTTCCATGTTAGAGTGAGTTAATTTTAACATTTACTATCACTAATACATTTTACATTTTCAAGTTTCTTCTGTTAACATTAGTTATTAAACTAACTTTAAATGATCAATAAAATAATCAATATTAATATTTTTATTCATTTACAAAGTCTATCGGTAAAATCCACTATCGGTCGACCTCAAATCAAAATCATGGTTTAATACACTGAATTTTAAGCACTGGTCATGAGTTTCCGAGGTCAGTCCGGTCTCACCTGAGTGACGCCGACCCGCACCTCTCGGCTGACCGACGCTCCTTTCAGCATCTCTCCTCCGCTCTTCAGGAAGCCAGAGCCTCCTCGCAGGAAGCCTGTGGACATCAGCTCCAGAACCTCCTCTAGAGTCGCCCGCTTCACGTTCTGACGCATGACTGACAGACAACAGCTCGGCTTACAAATCACTCCCAATGAGCACGGAGTACAGACACAACACTGTGTAGATCTCACTAGAAAACACTATTAACGTTTTGTCTCCAGCTAACACAGTAATTACAGTTGACTGGGATCATCTGCATGCAGATACTGGCTGCGCGCTGAATAGTACACCGGGGGCCAGTTGTTCAAAAGTAATCTGATTGGATTTTGGTCATCGGATTGGATCAAATATTGAAAATGTGTTGTTCAAAAGAAAAGAAAGGATTCTGAATTCGGATTAGATCACAAAATCCAATCTTGGTTTTGATCTGGATTAAATCCTCAATTTGTGTTGATCAAAAAGTTTTAGTAAGATTGGGATACTTTATCAAAAAGAAAAACCGGGATTATTCTGATCCCAGCAGAAGGGTGGATTTCAGGAACAAAAATGTAATAAAACTTTAAAACTGGTCCGAAAAATACAATATTTGTAACATGTAATATATCCCCAAACAGCTGTCAATATCAAACAAAAATATTCTATTTAAAGTTTTTTTTAATCACTGAATGTAAACTACATTGGCACAATCATCAGAGACGGACCGGTCAGAAGTAGTTATTTGTGTAAATGCAATGCAAAAGTAGAATGCAAAACATTGGGATTGTTTCCATCATCATGTCTCTTTAGGGGCTCCGTAGAGCATTAATAATCCAGATTTGGAAATCTGAAAAAGTGTGCATCTGTATCAGGGTGATCCAATCCAATTTTGCTTTGAAAAACCATCACTAAAGTAAGATGGATTACCTGATCGTGAACAGCAAAACATGGGATTTCCAAATCCAGATCATTCTGATCCAGATTAAACTTTCTGAACAACTGGCCCCTGAAGTATAAATGCCTACTTTTTAAAAAAATTGTATGTAAAACGTATGTAATGTGCATCAATAAACATTTCGATAAAGTATCATGCTACACTGTACTTATATGATCTGAGAGTACTGCATGTTTAGTTTAGCAAGTGGCATCCAGGTATCTCATAAATAATAATGTAATCTTTTTGTACAAATGTATTTGCTTCCATCCATCGGATCAAATAATGAGATAACGTATTAAATTATGGGATACAGTTTTGCGCAGCATGCGCTGGTTGTAAACTGTACAGCACTCCAGTTACACCTTGCATACAGAAATATGACCCTGGAGCACAAAAGCAGTCATAAGTAACACAGGTATATTTGTAGCAATAGCCAACAATACATTGTATGGATCAAAATGATCTATTTTTCTTGTATGCCAAAAATCATTAGGATATTAAGTGTTCGACAAAGATATTTTGTAAATTTCCTACCGTAAATATATCAAAACTTAATTTTTGATTAGTAATATGCATTGCTAAGAACTTCATTTGAACAACTTTAAAGGTGATTTTCTCAATATTTTGATTTTTTTTGCACCCTCCGATTCCAGATTTTCAAATAGTTGTATCTCAGCCAAATATTGTCCTATCATAACAAACCATACATCAATGGAAAGATTATTTATTCAGCTTTCATGATGCATACATCTCAAATTGAAATTTACCCTTATGACTGGTTTTGTGGTCCAGGGTCACAAATAAGCAAAATAGTATGATTGTGTTATTCCTGCCTAGCCATGGTTGATGAAAACATTTACACATAAATCTGCACACTGACCTGTGGCCTGTTTGGGCATGAGTGCTGTGGCCATGACGGTTCCCAGCAGTGTGGATACAGACACACGCACACTGTACGTAGAGCCTTCCAGAGCTTTAAAACACAGCGTGGCCACATTCTCCAGCTCTGTGGTCCAGATGAACACGGCCTCGTTCTGCAGCTCTAACACACACTGACCAATCACATCATCATCATCATCATCATCACGATTATTCATCAGACCAGTTCATATTCAGCTCTAACACACACTGACCAATCACATCATCATCATCACGATTATTCATCAGACCAGCTCTAACACACACTGACCAATCACACCAACATCATGATTATTCATCAGACCAGCTCTAATAAACATACACTCACAAGACCTGTGTATACACTACCATTCAAATGTTTAGCGTCAGTAAGATTTTTGTTAATGTTTTTATAGAAGCTTCTTCTGCTCAAGGCTGCATTTGATTAAAAATACAGTAAAAACAGTAAAATTGTGAAATATTATTGCAATTTCAAACAGCTGTTTTCTATGTGAATATCTGTTAAACTGTAATTTATTTCTGTGATGCGCATCTGTATTTTCAGCATCATTACTCCAGTCTTCAGTGTCACATGATCTTCAGAAATCATAATAATATGCTGGTTTGCTGCTCAAGAAACATTTCTGATAATTATCAATGTTGAAATCAGTTGTGCTGCACAATTTTTTCTCTTACATTTTTTCAGATGCATAGAAAGTTCAAAAGAAGCATAATTTTTTAATTGAAATTATATGCAACATTATACTAATATAACATTAATATACTATTTTATTAATAAAAACAATTTCTTTCACAAAAAAAAAAAAAAAAAAAAAATCTTACTGACTGCAAACTTTTAAATGATAGTGTATACTCTATTTTTATCAATATTATTATTAGCAAGTAAAAAGCAATAAGCCACTTAAAAGGTGTGTGTTACAGTGATTTTACCACAGTTAACAGGTTCTCATGCTGAACTCTTGACCATGGTAAAATCACTGTATAATGCAGTGTCTTGCTTTATAAAACAGCTGCAAAAAAGACAGCAATGTTCAACAAATATACCTAATTACATTTATTAATAAATAACAGGAAACACAAATATATTATTGTGCCAAGAGTGTATATACATCCAATTATTTTCACTAGATGTGCCGTTCAGACTAAACGACGTAAGACTGTAAAACACTGAAAACGTCCCCGTCTCTCTTATAAACGCTCACCTTTGCGACGGCACAACGCACGGCCATGGATCTGTCCGTCAGCATTGAGCGGGCGTGCTTGAAGATGTCTCTGTGGCAGGAGGCCGCCGCGCCTCCGAGACCGCCGAGCACTTTCTGCAGACTGAGCAGGATCTCGCTTCGACCCTGAGACTGAGACAAACACACGCCAGCACACTCAACAACATTACTCACTGGATGAACTCAGGATTTCATCCAATTAATGTGTAACCCCAACAAATACATGCAATGAAATGTAATTGACTTGGGCCAACTCAATTTGATTAAACAGTTGAAATGAAACCGATACATTTATGAAACATTTAACTAAAAACTAAATTATTAGGTAGAAATTAGGGATGCACGATATTAGATTTTGGCCGATATGCCGATATGTTTCAACTCATTTTGCCCGATATGCCGATATTTTTCAACTCATCTTGGCCGATATCCGATATGATGATATTTTTCAACTCATTTTGCCCGATATCCGATATGCCGAGCGGCGCAGCGAGATTACAACTCGTTACCGAGCGGGCGTTAGGACCCGGAGAAGGCTATTACTGTTTACTCTATCACACACCGAACACATTCTGTAGTGCTTCACATATTAAATACAGAGATCATAACACTCAATATAATCATCATTCAGACAAAACTGTGATTCAAGAATGAGCCACACACTGCTGATCTAAATCACTAACACACCCTGAGCACATGTGAGTTATGTATTCCTCTTATCGGCAAGACATATCGGCATAATTTTTCATATCGGGCCGATGCCGATATTTACATTTAAAGCCATTATCGGCCGATTCCGATATTTACATTTAAAGCCATTATCGGCCGATTCCGATATTTACATTTAAAGCCATTATCGTCCGATTCCGATATTTACATTTAAAGCCATTATCGGCCGATTCCGATATTTACATTTAAAGCCATTATCGGCCGATTCCGATATTTACATTTAAAGCCATTATCGTCCGATTCCGATATTTACATTTAAAGCCATTATCGTCCGATTCCGATATTTACATTTAAAGCCATTATCGGGCGATTCCGATATTTACATTTAAAGCCATTATCGGCCGATTCCGATATTTACATTTAAAGCCATTATCGTCCGATTCCAATATTTACATTTAAAGCCATTATCGGCCGATTCCGATAGTTACAATTAAAGCCATTATCGGCCGATTCCGATAGTTACATTTAAAGCCATTATCGGCCGATTCCGATAGTTACATTTAAAGCCATTATCGGCCGATTCCGATATTTACATTTAAAGCCATTATCGGCCGATTCCGATATTTACATTTAAAGCCATTATCGGCCGATTCCGATATTTACATTTAAAGCCATTATCGGCCGATTCCGATATCAGTCCAATAATATTGTGCATCACTAGCAGAAATCATTCTACACTCAAAAGAAATGTTACATTGGATTTACATAACTTTAGGCATTAGCCATAAGATGGTTTTGTTAAATCCGTGGCATGCCCAAAGTAGTTGTTTTTTATTATTATTAAAACAACTTTAATTCATGTTAGCAGGTCCTCAACCACAATCATAACCCCCAAAAACACTAAAAAACAAGTCTCCCAATATTATCATCTTAATAAAAAATGCATAAAATAACATTTTATTTCAACATTTACTCTCCTTATCCAGCCCTGTGCAAAGCATGATGGGAAGGGGAAACACACTTACTAGTTACACAATTAAAATAATTTATGTACTCAATTGAACAAGCATCAAATTTCACTTTTGCTCTACTTAACTGAAACACGTTCTTTGTAAATGAAAATATTAAGTTGAGCCAAAATGCAACGGTTTGAAGTCAGTTTAACACAATGCAATTGTTTAAATGGGAAACCTAACATAATGGTGTTTAAATGAAAAGATAGACTGATACAGTGTTGTAAAATCATTGTTTTTGAGTGCATAAGGTCTGTAAAGCTTGAGGTCAGTATTTATATTTTTAAGAAATTAGTTTTCATTCAGCAAGGATTTGCTAAATTGATAGTAAAGATTTATATTGTTAGAAAACATCTCTATTTTGAATAAATGCTGTTCTTTTTATTTTTTTTATTTATCAATGAACCCCAAAAAGTATCACAGGTTCAAAAAAAACAAAAACAGCACAACTGTTTCTAATATTGATAATAAATCAGCATATTAGAATGATTTCTGAAGAAGGATCATGCGTAATGATGCTGAACAATATATTTTTGCTTTATTTCCTAACAAATATAGCTTTGCTGCTATGTAAATACCATGTACAACCTGTTTGCACATCTTTCTTATATTATTATTTATTAATTTTGCACATTTTATTTGATATTTTATATATATTTATGTATATTCTTTGTGTTTGTATTCCATATAATTGCACTGTCCATGGAGCGGACCTGACTAATATTTCACTGCTGGTTATACTCTGTATAATTGTGTATGTAACAAATAAAATCTTGAATCTTGTACCTCTGCACTCTTCAGAGCCTTCAGGAGGTTATTGATGGTTTCAGGAAAAGAGCTGCCTAGCATTCGGCCCATCCGCTCATAAAACGCCCCGACACACGCCACCGCTGCACTGCGAACACACACAACACAGGACACCTCACACACACATCTCCAGAACACAGCGATACACCTCAAACCTCTGGTGCTCTTCAGTCACTTTTGACATTAACATTATGTGTTGTTTATTTGGAATGGTGCACAATTGAGACTTCTGTGCTGCTCTTGCTGTGTGAACACACTCACAAAAAATTACATGATTCAAACAAGCTATACGTGTCCCTGGAGCACAAAAGCAGTCATAAGTAACACAGGTATATTTATAGCAATAGCCAATAATACATTGTATGGGTCAAAACTATCAATTTTTCTTTTATGCCAAAAATCATTAGGATATTATATAAAAATCATGTTCCATGAAGATATTTTGTAAATTTCCTACCGTAAATATATCAAAACTTAATTTTTGATTAGTAATATGCATTGCTAAGAACTTCATTTGAACAACTTTAAAAGGTGATTTTCTCAATATTTAGATTTTTTTTGCACCCTCAGATTCCAGATTTTCAAATAGTTGTATCTCAGACAAATATTGTCCTATCATAACAAACCATACATCAATGGAAAGCTATTTATTCAGCTTTCAGCTGATGCATAAATCTCAATTTCATAAAATTGACCCGTATGACTGGTTTTGTGCTCCAGGGTCACAATCAGCAGAAACAAGAGCCTATCAAACACACTGATCAGACTAGACCAGATGAATGCCTCTGTTGCAGTTTGTCAGCGTGGTGTGAACTGGCCTTAAAACCTTTAAAAATAAAAGTGCACATAACAGATGCACACACACACACTGGTGCGCCTGAAACAGTGAATAAGATCAATAAGTTAGCACAATGCACAAAAGAACCTTGCATAGCAATGAGGGGGTTAAACTCAAAACCATCAAGAAGCAAAAGCAATTATGACAGACGACAGAAAAAACTCCTTATGCTTATAAACCTACATTCATACAGAGAGCTATACAGTCATCTAGTGGTTACACTGTATCATTACATATGAATATTATTTTTTCAGCCAACAGAGGGCTCTAATTTTCCTATTTGAATTAGATTTTATACCATTTCTCTTTAAATACTCCATTAACTAAAAAAAATTAAATATTAGAAAATGTAACCAAATGGCGCATAATATTATTAAGTACTGTAAAAGCCACTCAAAATACAAAATATTAATTTAAAAATATCACTGAACTCAAATAATGGTACTTTTTGACCATCTGTGAGTGAAAGTGTGACCCATAACTTCATTAGAGCCAAATGACATTGTGTTTCTTTTGTAAACAGGGTTTCTGTAGGATTTTTAAGCTCAAAACTAAAACTTAAGACCTGCACAAATAATATTAATACCATATGAGCCCAGGGCAATGTCTATAGTAACATATTAAACTGTGAAGTGACTGTAAAAAAGCATGATT
Source organism: Schizothorax lantsangensis (assembly GCA_027422415.1). Taxonomy (NCBI): domain Eukaryota; kingdom Metazoa; phylum Chordata; class Actinopteri; order Cypriniformes; family Cyprinidae; genus Schizothorax; species Schizothorax lantsangensis. The sequence goes on along the minus strand of CM049852.1, from coordinate 4,363,599 downwards.
TACAGTTCAGATACAAGTTTTCATAAAAACAAAAGGTTTTATAAAATTATAAATTCACATTTCAGCCTTTAAAGCATTTTTAAGAACATGGATGAGTCAAAAGTATTAATTATTATATTACTTTAAACAATTATCATCAATAAATTATTATATTAATTAAATAACAAATACATTTCACCATTTAGACTTCAAAAAATGCATTAACTTCTTACAGATCCACCAAACATGGGTGGATTTTCACATTAATCTGAACAAAAACAATGCAGATTCATTCTCTGCCAGCAGGTGGCGCTGTCAGAACAGCAGAAAATGAACATGAAATGAAAAGTGTTGACCGCAGCATTAAATTTAGATCTGCTCCATGATTTTTTACAGTGTTGCGCATTACAACCAATCACACACGAGTCTGTTGAGCTTATGAAGCCAATCAGAGGCGTTCAGATTTTTATGCTCGCTCTCTCATCATAAACAACAAAGTGCAGATGTACGTATGATGTAAGAGATTCATATTCATCAAACCGTGTATAGACAGCTTTACTGATTATAGGGGAGTTTTTTGAGAGTGCTTAAACTCACACTAGACTTAAGTCACTCATAATGTTCTTTGCTTGCTTTCTCTGTATAATTTATTTGCTGTTTGAATGGGTACAGGTAATAAAAAAAATGGTCCCACTTTATATTAAGTGGCCTTAACTACTATATACTTGCATTCAAATTAATAATTTGATACAATGCACTTATTGTGTACATACATGTTTGTACATTGTACTTATATTTGTAAAAATACCTGCATGTAATTAATTTCTGTAATTACATTTATAATTACACTATTGATTGACTCATCCCTTACACCTTAAACCTACCCATACCACTTAACCTGTCCCTAACCTACCCATATCCCACCACAGTAACAGCAGAAGTGTTTTGCAATACAATATGAACACAATAAGTGCATTGTACTTATTTTATGATGTAAGTACATAGTAGTTAAGGCCACTTAATATAAAGTGTGACCAAAAAAATTAATTCATTACCTCATTCTCCTTCATAGCGTCATCAAGCTTTGCATTTGTTATTGTTTTGAAAATGCGACCTCTAGTGGTGAAAACTTACATATTGTGCCTTTAAGAGACTGTCCTGATGATACTCTTTGTCTCATGACATTAAACACTGTGCAGAGCTAAAGCACATGTTTCACTGTAAAGTGAGTCCCGCAATATTGACATTTAGCCGCTTCTCCAGCTGTATTGTGAATAACGCTGAACCGTACTGAATATCATCAGATATCTCCACACTGCTCGTGCCGTGCTGTTCACTCACAGTTTGGTGGGCAGATACGCGGCGCTGTCGTCTTTGCTCTTGATGATGTCATTGCACTTGTCGAGCGTCTGGAAGACGGTGAAGGTGTCTCCGATGCTGTAGAGCACGGCCAGGTTCTTGGCCAGCAGTTTTCTGGTGGGCGGCCCGGGAGAGCTGCTGATCAAACCCGTCAGCTGCTCCACCAGCTTCTTCTGCTTCTCCTTCACATCCACCTGCGGAGGAGCATCAGACCGACAGCCTCCGGTCACACCGCATACAGCTCTCTTCACACACACAGCTGATGCACGCTCTGGAGAACTGCTGCTGCACACTAAACACACACTACTGCTGCCCAGGAAAATACTTCCAGAAGCAGAATTAACATGTTTTTGAACAAATCAGTTGAGTGCATGCATTAATGCTCGAGCACCGTTTACTGATGTATCAGTTACTGTCACTGAAAAACACTCACACACAAACACTCACACACACAGACATTAACACACACACACAGGCAGACAGACAGACACACAAACACACACACACACAGACACACACAACACTAACACACACAAACACTTACACACACACAAACTCTCACACACACATCCACACACAAACAATAACACAACAATAACACACAGACACAAAACACTAACACACTCACATTCACACACACAAACTCTATCACACACACTCACACTCACAACACACACACACTCACACAAACTCTAACACACACCTTAACACACACTCACACTCACATTCACACACACACACACAAACTCTCTCTGACAGACACTCTCACACACACACAAACAAACAAACACTAACACACACACAACACACACACACACACTCACTGTATGTGTGAGTCAAGAACAGCAGAGGTCATTAACAATTGTGACAAACCCTCCTCTGTGTTATCAGCTCGAGCACGTTAATAACAGCAGGATCTGCAGCATCAGTGTAAGTTTAAGCAATAAAAACACGGCTCAACTCATTTAAACCGGCCTCAGCTCTGAAGACACGAAACGTGAAGAAAACAACTTGTGAAACTGCACTGAACTCAAAACCTTCTGTGACAGTACACAGTAAAGAGCTGTGATCTAACCCAGGAGCCTGACAGGTATTACACATGTGTTTATTCTGATGATTGTTTACCTTGTTGGCAGCTATGAGCACTTTATCCAGGAAGCGGAGCCACTCGAAGATGAAGACGGCTCTCTTAGCTTCAGTGATGTGAGACAGAGCCTCTTCATTCAGCAGCAGACTGTGTGCCAGCTCCATCCTGACACACACGCACACGCACACGCACACACGCACACACACAGTACACTTCTGTATTCAACTGTTCAATCAACGACATTATCAGCATCACGATTGTTCATCATCAGATATGAATGACATCCGGGGCCTAAACCGAGCAGCTGACAGACTGCATTTATTACTAAACTACTGCGAGAGAAGCACACCTTTATCAAGAGCAGGTTACCGCGGCGGTCTGTCGAAACAAACTGGATTTACTTAACGAAATAAGCGTTATCTTACCTGTGTTCCGTGTAGCAGTGAGGTCTTCTGTTTGTATTGAGATCGGTGGAAGGGTAACTGCGAGTACTTCCGCTTCCACAGCCAATGAATGGAGAGAACGCCGGAGGAAGTGGGCGTTAACTTCTCCATTCTTCTTCTTCTTCATCATTGAGGTTTAACGGCGGCTTGCATCCAAGAGCGTCGCATTACGGCCATCTTCTGGATTATTCTTCTGCGATGTTCCTCCAGCTTGTTTTCCGCGATCATATTCTCTTCATCAAACTTGTTCTAATTAAAAAATTACAAATATGTTTCCTGCCTTGCCTATTTACACCACTTTGCAGTATATCTTTTATACCTGCCCCTGCCAACCCATCTCTTAAAGGACAGTACACCCTAAAATGAAAACTCTCTCATAATTTACTCATCCTCAAGTAGATCCAAACCTGTATGAATGTGTTTGTTCTGAACACAAAGGAATATATTCTGAAGAATGAGGGAAACAGAGCAGTATTTTTCTCCTACTATTGAAGTCAATGGTGCCCCAAAACAGCCTGATTACAAACTTTCTTCAGAATATCTTCCTTTGTGTTCAGAACAAACACATTCATACAGGTTTTGATCTACTTGAGGATGAGTAAATTATGAGAGAGTTTTCATTTTAGGGTGAACTGTCTCTTTAATTCCTCCATCATAATTCTCCTCTGTTCTTCATACCTTCTGCAACTTAAAAGTACATGTTCTATGGTGTCTGACAGTACTCACAAAAACAGTAGGATGCTTTCCTATAATGTGTCATGTACTATTTAAATTACTGTGTCCTATTCTTAATCTTGTCATCACTATTTCTTCTCTCCTAGTTCCTCCCCAGTTCCTCAATGTGCCAACTTTATTTTGAATGGCATACAAATGTCTTCCTTTAGCTATGTTGCCATTCTTCCAAACAATACTCTTCCCTTCAGATTTTGACATTTTTATATTTACTTCAATATTTTTTTTTATTGTTTGTTTAGCTAATTTATCCACTCTCTCATTGCCCAAAATGCCTATATGAGCTGGGGTCCAAATCAGTTGAATCTCATTACATTTTTTCTTTACTTTTTCTATGTTGCCAATATTTCATATAACAGATCCTGACACCGCGGTCAAGCCAGCCGCGATTGAAATTATGGTTTCATAATTTCATACGCGTATTACTATGATTACGGTACGAGGGAACGCGCTTTCAGAGCGCTTTTCATTCTAGACGCCCAGAATTGAAATATTTTTCGTTATTTTTTTTGTTTGTTTTTTGTACATCTGCTTTAATATTCATGTTATTTATTGGTGTCTTTGACGTTTCTGTATTAGGCCTACTATATTCTAAGACCCCATTTCTAATAAGTAGAAGAAATGAATGGTCAGTTCTTATATGGGACGTCCCATACTATATGCACACATCATATGAAACCATTTTACTGCAGTATTTTTGAGATATGGGACATTAATACATTTTAGAAGGCTATAAAGACCCCGTTTCTAATAAGCAGAAAAAACCAACAGTCAGTTCTTATATGGGACGTCCCATACTTTATGCACACCTCATATGAAACCATTTTACTGCAGAGTTTTCGAGATATGGGACATTATTCGATTGAGAGGGATATAAAGACCCCATTTCTAATAAGTACAAGAAATGTACTTGTGGGACATCCCATTTAAGAAGTGACCATTCATTCTTGTACTTATTAGAAATAGGGTCTTTACACCCCTCTAGATTGAATAATGTCCCGTATCTTGAAAACTCTGCAGTAAAATGGTTTCATATGAGATGTGCATATAGTATGGGACGTCCTCGATAAGAACTGACCATTCATTTCTTCTATATATCATATATATATATATATATATATATATGTGTAACCCTCTTCATCGGTGTGCTCCCCCAAATGTCTCTGCGTTGTGTTGAGGTGAGGGGTAAATGAGGACACCAAAATCGTTGAGGCAAACAGAGCAGCTTTCTTTTATTAGGCTCCTTTCTCCACACAGTCACTCTCACAGAACAGGATGGCGACAGCCTTTCACAAAGCAAATAGAACTGTGTTCATTTCAAATAACCTCAAAATTACAATACATAACGAATTATAACAGGAAATAATGAAGTTGAGACTGCAGCTAACTTAATAGTAAGCTCATCGTTCACAAACTCACTAAAACACAGGAAAGATAAACTACAGCATATGACAGACAAAGATAAATGCTGGATGTAATCCAAATAGGGAGAATTAGACCATAAAATACACAAGTAGACCTTAAACATAATATAACATACATGAAAATATGCTCAGCCACATGGAACATAGGAAATGTGCAATAATATCAGAAATACAAAACAATCTATCAAAAATAATGTCTGATACACATTAGCCAACCTTTCATCAACAATATATTTCTTCTAATAACATGGATGGCTAATATAATTAGATAAATTAAATGGATATAGTGGAGCAACGTGATAACCCTCCTTACCTTTCACAAAGCAAATAGAACTGTGGGTGAAAAGAAGGGCTCACTCCCCTAATGAGAAACAACACACAGCTCCCCCCAAAGGACAGGAGAACACATTACATCTTCCCTACATATGTATCAATCGCGGCTGGCTTAACTGTGTTCTTCTGAACTGCAGCTGGCTTGACCGCGGTATCCTGACGGCTATTGGACAAACCTGTTCTGAGACTGTACAGTGCTGATAATGAATCACTTCCAATTAAAACTTGAATTATTTTATCCTCCTTTCTAATTCCATCATGATAGGAACTCAACTGTATGTACAGTAAGCAATAAGGTACGAGAGGCCGTGCTGTATCGTGAATAAATGCCTCGAGTACCTTATTGCTTTTATAAAACGGTTACCACACAATAAAAAATATTAAAACCCAAAATTTATGAACTGAAATGCTACTTTTTTGAAGCAAGTTCGTTAAATGCTGTCCTTTCCACTAAAAAATAGTTCCTGGCAGCAACAGTAAACATGCCTCTCATCTAATGAAGCTTAAATAAAAACAGAGAATATGAGCTCTTATCATACGCTGTCATTTATTTTTTTAACACCACATATGATATTTTCTCTGCTTATCTCTCAGCATGAGAAAACGCCTGTTTTAAAACAGACCGATTTGCGGCACGAGTTTGCAAGCGTCATTACTGTGTAAACTGATGGACATACATAATCATACCTGAAACAGAAATCTAATAAATTCAGTAATATTCCCTCCTCGCTTCAGAAACTGCAGTCTTTCACACAGACACACACACATCAACATCTCACAAACACTAATCACATCATGGTGACACTCATTAAACTGAAATATGCAATAAACATTAATTTAACAACATTAGATGTAACATACAACCCTAATAAACATAACTGATAAGAAAAAACTAAGAAACATCATTATTTTAAAGAAAAAAACATCAAATTCAAACTAAATTTGAAATGCAATGCAGGGAATTCTGGGAAATTCAGTTTACGTTTTTTCCCTGTAAATTTTACAGGAACTTACCGTTAACCATTTAACAGGTTTTTACTGTAGCATTTTAACAGTTTTTTACCGTTAAAATCACGGTCATTTTTTTACAGAGTTCTACCCATGTCAACCTTGGATCAAAATGTACTCCTAGAAAGCCTAATTTATTAACTCTCTCCAAATAACTTCCATAAAGTTTTAAATTAAAAAATGTTGTAAAAAACATTACATTTTTTCAACAGAAAATTTTAAACCCATTTTATTCCCCACTTCTCAACCTGTTGTATACCATCTTGCACTTTCTCAACTATATGTTCTACATTCCTTCCTCTTTTCCATATTGCGCCAGCATCCGCAAATAGTGATCTTCTCATGCTCGCTGGTACATTTACATATATGTCATTTATCATTACTGAGAATAATATGGGACTTATTACACACCTCTGCTTCGTTTAGTTACATATACGATACTTGCATTGCCTTGGTCATTGACCAATACAGTCTCGGATGAAAGTCTTGATGGTTTCAATGGTTCGGACTTGCGATCACGTTCTTCCTGGTCTTCCTCGATGGTGATTGGGAGTTTCTTCCCATGGTGGAAAGTGAAAAGAGCTAAGAGAGACATCTGCTGAGATCCGAGGATCTTCGGTTGAGTGGAAAGACAAGGCCGAAAGCCTGGCACAGAAACTTAAGGGTCCAGAAGAGTTCTAGCTCATCCTCTTAGGATCTAAAAGAACCGCAGACTGGCTTGTGTCGAGGCCTGCCAGCCCTGGGACTTAGCAACCAGAAGATGGAGAGACTAAAAAGCAGAGGCGGACAAAGCACACAACTCCATTACTTGAGTGAAAGTACAGATACTGCTGGTCAAATATTACTCCGTTACAAGTGAAAGTTGTAAAGACAGATTTTTACTTAAGTAAAAGTACAGAAGTACTTGCTTTTAAAAGTACTTAAGTACCAAAAGTAAATTTCCCTTTTTATGTCAATGCACTGTTTTATTATTGTAATACTTGCAATACCTCTAAAGCAACTTACAATACATTACACCTACTGAATACACTGACTAGCTTGTACACTCTAAACAATGCTGGGTTAAATACAATCCCAGGTAGCCAAAACGGTTCGGCCCGATGATGGCCCAGATCCAGCAAGCCGGAAGAAATAACTCGGCCCGGTTGCGGTTGCCAGACTCGGCATGGACATGGGATGAATGACACCCCAGAATCGGCCCAAATACACTGGCACGAGTCCGGCTGCCAAAACTGCCGGCACTGGGCCACAATCACGCCGACAAGAATTGAAACACTTAACCAGTACCGGCCCGAGTCTGGGTGCTGACACTGAGCCGACACCACCGGCATTGGGCCAAAATCACGCCAACCAAAATGGTACACGTAGCCAGTACTGGTCCAAGACTGGGTACTGAAACTGTGCCGGCACTGGGCCACAATCATGCCAGCAAAAATACTACACGTAGCCGGTACTGGGGTCCGTTCTTCGTAGCTCGCTTAATACATCTGAGATGATCTGAAAGATGCCAGATCTTCTAATCCTGATAACTGATCTCTGGCTAATTTGGTTCTTCAAACGAATTTGCATATTTGATTAAAATATCTGGATTAAGTTGTCTAAGGTTACTGCGTGTTCTCGTGTTCAGGGCAGATGTATCGATACTCGAAACCACGATCAGCAATGCAGTGATTGGCTGGCGGCAAGACAGCAACGTAATGCCATCATATCATTAAAAAACACACCTGATGAAAAACATGACACATTTCTGGACCTTTATAAGGAAACAGCCAAGCGAACAAAACTAAATATATAGATATAAATAGATAAATGAGATGTAAATAGATAAATGAAATGTGCACTGTTTTTAATTTATTTGTAATTTTTTTACATGATTCCCGATTATTTATATTCATGACTTCTAGCTTTACATTTGTACAGGCTTTACATTTTTATTTCAATGTTGTAATTGGCAATTAATTACATTTTATCTTTGAAGCAGATTTGTTACGTGACAGCATTAATTAAAGTTTCTTAGAGTTATCTGCATCTGCTCCATCAAGCCACATCCCATAATATCTGTCGCCACTCAAATTAATGCATGGCTCAGATTAACTGTATAGCATGTGTGTAAGACTCCAATACAGTTATAAAATAATTATTTCATCACTAATAAATCTTTCAATAAGTAAAACTGGCTGTGTCTATAGTATTATAGACTACACAACATTGTCATATTATTTTCAAATTAATTTTTAAATGATTATTATTTTAAATCATTGTCCCTGGACCAGTAGGGCACTCTTGTAATAAAGTAGCAGTGGCTGGGGCAGATATTAAGTATCAATTCTGCTTAAAAAGATGCGATCTAATCCTGTTTACATGAAATAAGCTGCTCCCGAGCAGGTTTAAGCTCACGGACCTGTTGCTATGACAGCAACTCCAGGATGAGCTTCGAAGAACCAAATGATCCAAGATCAAGTGAAATCGTCAACAATCAAATCCAGCTAACTGAGTTAGCGACTTAAGAAGAACGGACCCCTGGTCTGAGTCTTGTTTGCTAAATTAAAGAATATACTTGCACTTACTCTTCTTAAACAGAATTAAAAACATTTTTTGTGTGTTCAGTACAACATCTAAAATATGTGTATTAAATTAGTTTTATTTTCTGAAAACAGAGCTTTGAAGCATTTGTTTTTCCACAAAATGACATTATCTTAAAATGTCATAAAACAAATAAAAGGTCCTTGTTAAGCCTACATGTACTTATGCATGTCAACTAAATATGTCAACTTTACAAAGATTAAGGGTTTGGCCCATACACCCTGTTTTTTTACTGCGGTCAAGCCAGCCGCCACTCCGAAATGCATGGTCAATCTAGCCGCCGCGCTGTTTTGTTGTGCGTGCATATACAGTGCATTACGGTGATCTTCTTGTACTTATACATACAAACAAGAACAGGGAAATAAGAGTAAGGGTAATATATATTAAGCAAATTAACTATACTAATTAATAAAGTAATATCAGATTAACTGTCTGTAATATTATTATAATAATCTCTAAAAAAAAATATTTAAAATAGGCCTTATAAAATTAAATTGTCTAAAATTGTTATGTAACAGCCTAATAATTAAGGTTCAAACAAAATGATATCAAAATAACTGATGTTGAATTACAAAATAAAAGCCCCCCAAAATCTCATATCCAACCTGTTTTGCTTGGCATTTCAGATAGCTCTAAAAAGGAAAGTCCCTGTTACCACAGACTAGTTTCACTACAGATTGATAGTAGACCTTCTCAGGTTGTCACTCACCAAAAACCAGGCAAGTCTGATGTTGCATTACAAAATAAAAGCCCTCCAAAATCTCATATCCAACCTGTTTTGCTTGGTATTTCAGATAGCTCTAAAAAGGAAAGTCCCTGTTACCACAGACTAGTTTCACTTCAGATTGATAGTAGACCTTCTCAGATTGTCACTCACCCACAATCAGGTAAGTCTGATGTTGCATTACAAAATAAAAGCCCTCCAAAATCTCGTATAAAGGTTATTTTGCTTGGCATTTCAGATAGCTCTAAAAAGGAAAGTCCCTGTTACCACAGACTAGTTTCACTTCAGATTGATAGTAGACCTTCTCAGGTTGTCACTCACCCACAATCAGGTAAGTCTGATGTTGCATTACAAAATAAAAGCCCTCCAAAATCTCATATCCAACCTGTTTTGCTTGGTATTTCAGATAGCTCTAAAAAGGAAAGTCCCTGTTACCACAGACTAGTTTCACTTCAGATTGATAGTAGACCTTCTCAGATTGTCACTCACCCACAATCAGGTAAGTCTGATGTTGCATTACAAAATAAAAGCCCTCCAAAATCTCGTATAAAGGTTATTTTGCTTGGCATTTCAGATAGCTCTAAAAAGGAAAGTCCCTGTTACCACAGACTAGTTTCACTTCAGATTGATAGTAGACCTTCTCAGGTTGTCACTCACCAAAAATCAGGCAAGTCTGATGTTGCATTACAAAATACAAGCCCTCCAAAATCTCGTATAAAGGTTATTTTGCTGGGCATTTCAGATAGCTCTAAAAAGGAAAGTCCCGGGGGGATCACGTGACTCCTCGACGGTGATGCAGGCTTAGTTTTTCGCTCCGCTCACTTTGCCACATATTTTAAGATCCTGTCAGTAAAATTTGAACCACTCTGCATTAGACCCATCATGAGTACTAAGGCAGAAAAAGGAGATCGGAAAAGAGAGATTGAGCAATCGCCAATGAAGAAAAAATTCAGAGATTCAGCCATCTCCAGTGAAGACCTGGATAATGCTATTGCTAGCCGCATTGAACTAGCATTTAAAGAACACCAAAGCACTTTGAATTCGGTTGTGAACTCGGCAGTAAGAGATGCGATGGACTCTGTGCTGATTCCAGCATTGCGCGAACTGCGAGAGGACATACAAGCGACCAATAAGTCTGTTAAAGAGCTAAGAGAGGAGTTTGAGGCCATAGTTACCAAGACGAAGCAGACACGTGACCGCGTTGATTCTGTTCAGGCAGCGGCGCGCGAAGATAAGCGAACAGTTACGGATTTAAAGGATCAGCTGGAGCGACTCACCGAGAAGATGACAGATATGGAGGACCGGTGCAGGCGGAACAATGTTAGACTGGTGGGACTTCCAGAAGGGATGGAGGGTCCAGATGCAGCTGGTTTCCTCCGAGCTAATCTTTCCAAGTGGATTCCTTCCTTGAGGGGCCGTGACATTGAGATTGATCGGGCGCATCGCGTGTATGACGGAGGGAGGGGCTCCGATCGGCCGCGCACTCTCATCTTCCGTGTACTGAGATGGCATGACAGATCAGATATCCTGAAAGGTGCTCGGCAGGCGTATCCGGTGAAGTGCGCACAGAACAATGTCACACTGCTATTTTTTCCTGACTTTAGTCCGGCTACAGCGATCAGGAGAAAGGCATTTGGTCCGGTTTTGAAGAAGATGACAGCACTTGGTCTCCAGCCCTTCCTCATCTATCCAGCGGTGATTGGGCTACGGCACAAAGGAGAACAGAGAGGCTTCAGTTCCCCTCGGAAAGCGGAGGATTTTATCGGTTCCATGTCTCGGCGGAAGTCCTATGCCGCGGCGCTGCGGGGGGACGACGGGGGAGCAGCGGCCGCTGTTTCTCCATTTCCACGGGAGGGGCATGACGGCCGGGATGGACTTGGCCCTAGCTACCCAGAAGGGGATGATAGCAGGATGAACATGGATGCTTCCTAAACCTATTGTTTGCATTTTCTTCTCTTATACTGGGATATTGTCCTTATTTATCCGGTACAACGATCTCTTTGCTGGTAAGACTGACACTCCATTTTTCTTTTTTGGAGGGGACTAATGGAGAGTAGGTTTAATTAATAAAAAAATATTTTTTTTGGCTGTGTGAGCCTTTCGGGAGACATGTCTTGTGTTAGAGTGGATCGGTCACAACCTATCACTGTTTTTTGTTGCTCAGTCAGACCTATGTTCTCGGTAATGTGCGGTCTGAGTTGTTCTTTGTTTATGGTTGTCGGTTGTTCACATTTTTATGTTGTTTTTGTTTTTTACAGCAGACATTTATACTTTTATCTATTTTACCTTATTTCTAAAGGGATTTTTCATATAGGAGGTTTGGTATCTAAAGTGCACATCAGTGTTTATGTGTTATTTACGGAATGGAAGTGCTTCTGTTTTTTGTTTTTTTTTGCATTTATTGAGTACAATCTTGGGATTATGAATATTCAATGCATACTTTAAACATTTTATCACTGAATGGGAATGGTTTAAATTCTGCTGTTAAAAGAACCCGTGTGTTAGAATATTTACACCGTAAATCTATCTCCTGTGCCTTAATACAAGAGACACATTTAGAACAATCTGACGTGGCACGTTTCCAGAATAAGTATTACAAATTAATAGCTTTTTCCTGCGCTCAAAATAAAACTAAGGGGGTGCTTATCCTTGTTAACAGGACGTTAAATTTAACGATTGAACACATTGGTAGTGATGAGAAGGGTAGATTTGTTTTTATCCGATGCAAAATATATAATAATAGGTTAGCATTGGTCTCTATTTATGGTCCGAATGAGACAGACAGTGCATTCCTTACACAGATTTCCAAAACTTTACTTGAGGAGATTGATTGCCCTCTAGTGGTGGGTGGTGATTTTAATGCTGTCATAAATCCTGCTTTAGATAAGTCTCAATCTGATACAACAGCCAATCCATCCTCTAAATTATTGAATAAATTTATCTCTGAGCTCAACTTAATCGATTTATGGAGAATTCAGAATACGAAAGCTAAGGATTTCACTTTTTTTTCTAATAGACACAAGACTTTCTCTAGGATAGACTACATATTTCTCAGCCCATCTTTAATTTCATCTAATTCCTCTATATCTATATTACCAATTTTATTATCTGATCATTCTGCTATGTTGTGCAGTGTTCCTCTTTCCGATGGCAAAGCCAAGTCCCCTAGATGGCGCTTTAACATATCATTATTAAGTAATCAGACTTTTATTACCTCTCTAAAAGAATATATTAAGGAATTTCTTGAAATTAATATGCCCTCTGATGTGGATCCTCAAATACTGTGGGAAACGACTAAGTGTGCTATACGAGGTTTCTGTATATCTTTCTCTTCTACTCTTGCCCAAAGCGAAAACTCACCAGTTTACACAATTAGAAAATAAAAATCCAATCATTACAAAACCTACAAAAACAACATTTTACTGAGCAACAGGCTACACAGCTGTCCTCTTTAAAAGAAGAATATGATTTACTTTCACACTCAAAGGCAGAATTTATTTTACATAGGACTAGACAAAAATATTATTTTGAATCAGAGAGACCTAGTCATTTATTGGCCCTTAGGTTGAAAGAATGTGAGTCTAAGGCATATATTAGCGCAATAAAATCATCAGATGATCAGGTCACCACGAACCCTGTGGCAATTAATGACATATTTAAAGGTTTTTACACAAATCTGTATAAAGCCAAACAGATTTTGATGAACCAATTTGTAAGCAGTATTTAGATAAATTGGAACTGCCTCGGATCTCACAGATGATAAAGAATCTTTGGAGGCCCCATTAAGTTTGAGGAACTTCACGTCTCTTTAAAAAGCCTTCAAAAGGGCAAATCGCCGGGTCTAGATGGTCTCCCCCCTGAATTATATTTAGAAATTTGGGATTTGGTAGGGATACTTATGCTTAACCATTTAATTTTGCAATTGAACATGGGGCATTTCATAGAGATCAAAAAACATCACTGATTTCATTACTTCTTAAAAAAGGGAAAGATCCATAGATTGTTCCAGCTACAGACCGATTTCGCTTATCCCATGTGATCTAAAAATCTATGCTAAAATTTTTGCTTCTCGTTTGAGAAGGTAATTCACAGTCTGATCAAGGAGGACCAAACTGGTTTCATCAAGGGCGCAATGCATCTGACAATATGCGTCGACTCCTTCATATTCTTGACTTTGCGGACTCCCACCCAACACCGTGTGCGGTCTTTTCACTCGATGCAGAAAAAGCCTTTGACAGGCTAGAGTGGAATTATATGTGGGCAGTTCTGCAATGTTTCGGCTTCGGTGAACACTTCGTTTCTATGATTAAGACATTATACCACTCACCTGCAGCATCAGTCATAACTGGTAATATTATTTCCCCCTCATTCCTTACAGCGGGGAACGAGGCAGGGGTGTCCGCTTTCCCCCTTATTGTTTTGTCTATCTCTTGAACCCTTAGCACAAGCCATCAGGAAATCTGAAGTATCGATTAAGATTCATGACCATAATCATAGTATTTCATTATACGCTGATGATATTATTCTATATTAGACCCACTTTGATGTTTCAGTCTCTAGTGTAATTAAGGAATTTGATAATTTTAGTAGCCTATCAGGATATAAAATAAATTGGGGCAAATCTGCTTTAATGCCAATTAACAATGTTAAGGTTAATTTTTCTGTTCCCTCATTTATCCCTATTAAGGAATCTTTCATCTATTTGGGCATTACCATATATAAAAACATTCATAAGATTGCCAGAGACAATTTTAATAACATTTTAGTTAAGGTCAAAACTGACATTCAAAGATGGAAGAATCTTAAAGTCTCTCTCCAAGGAAGAATCTCCACTGTTAAGATGAATTTGTTACCTCGATTTAATTTTTTTTCTCTATGCTACCACTTCTCCCCCTCCAGGTTACTTTAAGGAGATCAACTCCATAATTTCTAAGTTTATCTGGAATGATAAATGTCCCAGAATTAAACTTACCACATTACAACATCCTAATAGCGCAGGAGGACTGGCTGTACCAAATTTTGAATTATATTATTGGTCGTTCCAGCTTAAGGCCCTTCATAATTGGGTTGATCCTCAATCTACAGTTTCATGGAGGGTGATTGAAGCTGACAAGTTTAAACCAAATAGACAAGATATTTTATATTTACTGGCACAGGAAAAAAAGGGGATAATTATAAATTTGGTCCGGTTGTGGCTAACTCTATTAAAATCTGGAAAACGGTTGAACTTCGGATAGGTGGACCCCTTCAAATTCTGTAACAGTACACCTTTGTGGCACAATTTGAACTTTGTATGTGGAAATCGTCCATTTGTCCAACCCTCTTGGTCCTCTTTAGGTGTAAACACGTGCGTGATATATATGATAACCAGGGCCTCTGTTCATTTCAGGCATTGAGAGCAAAATTTTGTCTACCAGCATCTGCATATTTTGTTTTTCTTCAATTACGTTCTGCTCTCAAAGCGTATGGCGTTCCTTGGTCTTCTTCCATTTCCTCTCATCCTATGCGGGACTGGATTGCACCATCTGCTGGTCGGCCATCTGTTTTCCTTAATATATAATAAAATTATTGATTATATTACAAAACCTCTTTCTATTAAAACTATTTGGAATAGGGAATTATCTGATCTTAATTTATCTGTCGACTGGGAGAGAGTGTGGTCTAATCTCATATTCACTTCAAAGTCATTCATAGAGCATACATAACTCCTTACAAAAGATTTAAAATGAAACTGCAGTCAAATTTGAACTGCCATATATGTAACACTACATCATCAGGCACTTTTCTGCATATGTTTTGGGAATGTCCTGTCGTCATCAGTCTATGGACACATGTAAACCTGGTTTTGTCATCATTACTGCGAATTGATTGGTCTGTTAACCCAAGTTTGTGTCTTCTTAATGATGATTCTGGTCTCTGTATTAGTTCAATGCAAAAGAGAATGTTGTTTGCTGGTTTTACAGCTGTGAAGAAGACAATAATTCAGAACTGGTTTACACCACACATGTGTAGAGAGGCATATTGGATCCGCAGCCTCCTGCAAATTGTGTCATGTGAATGTACAACGGCGCGAGTCGGTGGGGCCAGGCCTTCAACCATTGAGGCTTGGCAGTGTTTTTTGTTGAATATACGTAATTATTTAAAGGAGTAACTTTTGTGTTCTTGTTGTCCTTCCCTCTCTCCCTCCCTTTTGATTGAACCTTGAGATGTTGAGTATGTGTCTGCTGTTTTGTTTTGTTTTATTTTGGATATTGTGTTGTGTTGTGTGTGAAAAAAAAATAAAAAATTGTTGATAACAAAAAAAAAAAAGGAAAGTCCCTGTTACCACAGACTAGTTTCACTTCCGATTGATAGTAGACCTTCTCAGGTTGTCACTCACCAAAAATCAGGCAAGTCTGATGTTGCATTACAAAATAAAAGCCCTCCAAAATCTCATATCCAACCTGTTTTGCTTGGCATTTCAGATAGCTCTAAAAAGGAAAGTTCCTGTTACCACAGACTAGTTTCACTTCAGATTGATAGTAGACCTTCTCAGGGTGTCACTCACCCAACGTCAGGTAAGTCTGATGTTGCATTACAAAATAAAAGCCCTCCAAAATCTCATATAAAGGGTATTTTGCTGGGCATTTCAGATAGCTCTAAAAGGGAAAATCCCTATTACCACAGACTAGTTTCACTACAGATTGATAGTAGACCTTCTCAGGTTGTCACTCACCCACAATCAGGTAAGTCTGATGTTGCATTACAAAATAAAAGCCCTCCAAAATCTCATATCCAACCTGTTTTGCTTGGCATTTCAGATAGCTCTAAAAAGGAAAGTCCCTGTTACCACAGACTAGTTTCACTTCAGATTGATAGTAGACCTTCTCAGGTTGTCACTCACCAAAAACCAGGCAAGTCTGATGTTGCATTACTAAATAAAAGCCCTCCAAAATCTCATATAAAGGGTGTTTTACTTGGCATTTCAGATAGCTCTAAAAAGGAAAGTCCCTGTTACCATAGACTAGTTTCACTTCAGATTGATAGTAGACCTTCTCAGGTTGTCACTCACCTAAAGTCAGGTAAGTCTGATGTTGCATTACAAAATAAAAGTCTGTGGTAACAGGGAAGCTCAAACGTGCTGCATAACACAAGAACGAACCTCATTGGTTCCTGCAGAAGCTCAAACGTGCTGCGTAACACAAGAACGAACCTCATTGGTTCCTGCAGAAGCTCAAACGTGCAGCGTAACACAAGAATGAACCTCATTGGTTCCTGCAGAAGCTCAAACGTGCTGCGTAACACAAGAAAGAACCTCATTGGTTCCTGCAGAAGCTCAAACGCGCTGCGTAACACAAGAACGAACCTCATTGGTTCCTGCAGAAGCTCAAACGCGCTGCGTAACACAAGAACGAACCTCATTGGTTCCTGCAGAAGCTCAAACGTGCAGCGTAACACAAGAATGAACCTCATTGGTTCCTGCAGAAGCTCAAACGTGCTGCGTAACACAAGAAAGAACCTCATTGGTTCCTGCAGAAGCTCAAACGCGCTGCGTAACACAAGAACGAACCTCATTGGTTCCTGCAGAAGCTCAAACGTGCTGCGTAACACAAGAATGAACCTCATTGGTTTCTGCAGAAGCTCAAACGTGCTGCGTAACACAAGAACGAACCTCATTGGTTCCTGCAGAAGCTCAAACGCGCTGCGTAACACAAGAACGAACCTCATTGGTTTCTGCAGAAGCTCAAACGTGCTGCGTAACACAAGAACGAACCTCATTGGTTTCTGCAGAAGCTCAAACGCGCTGCGTAACACAAGAACGAACCTCATTGGTTCCTGCAGAAGCTCAAACGCGCTGCGTAACACAAGAACGAACCTCATTGGTTCCTGCAGAAGCTCAAACGTGCTGCGTAACACAAGAACGAACCTCATTGGTTCCTGCAGAAGCTCAAACGTGCTGCGTAACACAAGAATGAACCTCATTGGTTCTCACACATCGAGCAAGAATGCTTGAGCTTTCGTTTGCCATAACTGATATGCTCTGACCAATGTTTATATGTGAATAAAAGCTAAGTTAGATCTGATCATCATATAAAGTGATCGGGTCTCTTCAGAAAGTTTTGACTAAACTGCTCAATTCTTCTAGATTAGTTTTTACGATCTCTTTATGAACTCTTTTAAGCGTCAAAGTGGTCCTTTCATAAACTGTCAAGAGAGGGACAGACACTTCTCAGATTTCATTAAAAATATCTTCATCTGAGTTCTGAAGATGAACAAAAGTCTTAACGATTTGGAACAACATGAGGCTGAGTAAATAATGACAATTTTCTTTTTTGGGTGAACTAACCCAAGTGAAGTGTGCTCATCTTGTAGTAGTAAGTGTTATATATTGTGGACTGCAGAACATACATTTTAAGTTTCAAAGTTTACTCTGTAAAACGCTATTGAATGCTATTCATTTTAATTTGCTGATGTAATGTTTTTAATCGAATTTGATATTTTAACAATGTTCAAAACACTAAATACACTGTTTTAAATAGTTCAAGTATTATTCTGAGTGAGTCCATCTTATAAACTAGGTGTTTTTATTGTTGTTTTTTGTGAAGCCTGTAAACAGCTTTATGTAAAGGTGAATACATTCATCTGAAGAGGATGTATGGTAACACTTTAGAATTAGAGAACACATTCCTGTCACGAATCCTGTCCATGGACTTCCGTTCATTCACCACCAGAGGTCACTCACTCACCACATTGACTCTTGCACTACACAAACTGTTGCACACCATCACAAAATACAATTCCCATCATCCATTGGCACTGACGTCACACAGCTGATTACACTGATCACGCTCACACCTGAGAACTCTCACACAATCACTATCACCCAGTCACACACGCTTTATAAGCCTTGGACTTCCTCTTGCTCTCTGCCGAGTATTGCATTGCGTTTATCACTCTCATAGCGATAGCTACCTTACAGAGCCCTCTCAGTAATTATAGTCTTGCCTAGTTAGTTTTCCCGTGTTTGACTTCTGCCCGTGTTCCTGGATCTACCCTTTTGCCTTACCGTTCGGACTCTGTTTGCACCTCGTTTGGATTATTGCTGTGTACCTGGATTATCTCTCTCTGCCTTGCCCCTGTTGGATAATTGTCGCCGATCGTCGACCCACGCTTGCCTTAGGACTACTCTCTGCCTTGTCTGTTTATACCTGTTTGCCACTGTCCGACCCTGCCTGTGTTTTGACCATGTCTCAAAATAAAGCCTTGCAACTGGATCCCCATGACTCACGTGTCGTAACAGAATACTCGGCCACACAAGGATCCAGCGGCTTTTCAAGTGGACAATGGCCAGGTATGGATATTGCAAGATATGGTTATTAGCCCTCAAACAGGGCACACGTTCGCTCAAGGACTATATTCAAGAGTATTTGAACGTTGCTTATTACTCTGATCTGCCAGACTGTGTGCTCATAGATTTTTTTTGTGAGGGCATTAACCAGCCGCTCAAATCACGATTAACCCTTGAAGGTCCCCATTCGTCTCTTAAGTGATTTTATGGATTATGCTTTATTGACTGTTGGTTCAGCGTTCTGTGGGTGTCGCGGAGGAACGCGACACCGCACTCAATTGTGTGATCACAGAGCACGCTCCCAAAATGGCGGTGACAGCAGAGCCCGTTCACAAGATGGCAGCCACAACAACACCCCATCATGTAATTGCTGCCAGTCATGAGTCAAGTCCAGAGGTGGCGGCTGATGCTGCAGAACCTACTGAAGCAGCGGTGCTCCCTTTAATTCCTTGCATGGTGGTGGCGCCCAGTAATGCACTCGCAGCCTGTCATGTCACGATCAAAGGTACCATTACTGAACTCACTGCATTTGTTGAAACTCCTGATGGTACTGCTGTAGAACCTCTAGAGGTGGTGGCATCCACTGCAGAACCTCCAGAGGTGTCAGTGGTATCCACTTATCAGCTCTTACCCTGTCCTGTCACGGCTAAGAAGGCCGTCTGTGAGCTCTCGCCCTGTCCTGTCACGGCTAAGGAGGCCGTCTGTGAACTCTCGCCCTGTCATGTCATGGCTAAGAAGGCCGTCTGTGAGCTCTCGCCCTGTCCTGTCACGGCTAAGGAGGCCATCTGTGAACTCTCGCCCTGTCCTGTCACGGCTAGGAAGGCCGTCTGTGAGCTCTCACCCTGTCCTGTCACGGCAAAGGAGGCCGTCTGTGACCTCTTGCCCTGTCCTGTCACGGCTAAGAAGGCCATCTGTGAGCTCTCGCCCTGTCCTGTCACGACTAAGGAGGCCGTCTGTGAACTCTCGCCCTGTCCTGTCACGGCTAAGAAGGCCGTCTGTGAGCTCTCGCCCTGCCCTGTCACGGCTATGGAGGCCGCCTATGAATCCTCGTCCTGCCCAATCAAAGCCGTCTATGAACTTCCTGGTTGTTCTGTCCTGGCCACAGAGGCCACTCTTGAACCTTTGCCCTGCTCCGAACCGGCCGAAGAGGCCATCACTGGACTATCACTGTGTCCTGAACTAGCCAAGGTGTCTGAGGTTGAACCATTTGTCTGTCCCATTTCCATCTGTGAATCTGTTTTTTGCCTCACTAGTCCAGTCACGACCCCAGAAACCTTACCAAAGCTCTCTCTAGGCTCTAGTAGCCCTGTCACAGCCCAAAGGCTTGCTGTTGAACTCTTAACCCTTTCTGTCATGAACTTCGAACCCATAAATGCACTGCCTGTGTTGTCTGTCTCTGCTCTCCCTGTGTTGTCTGTCTCTGCTCTCCCTAGATCTCGGTCTCTGCCATGGTTTCCTGCTCAGTCTGCGTCCCTGTGTTGGTCTTCCGTCCGATCTGCTCCACCGAGGTGGCCTTCTGCTCGGGTCCGGTGGTCTTCTGCTCTGCCATGGAGAACGTCTGCTCCGCCCTGGTGGGCTCCAGTCCCGTCTGCTCCACCCTGGTGGGCTCCAGTCCCGTCCGCTCCACCCTGGTGGGCTCCAGTTCCGTCCGCTCCGCCCTGGTGGGCTCCAGGTCCGTCCGCTCCGCCCTGGTGGGCTCCAGGTCTGTCCGCCCCGCTCTGGTGGGCTCCAGGTCCGTCCGCTCCGCCCTGATGGGCTCCAGTTCCGTCGTCTCCACCCTGGCTTCCTGCTCTGCCGACTTTGCCTCGATCCACAGCCACTCCACTTCCACGTGGACCTGGCCCTCCGTCCCTCCCCCTGTTCCGCCTCCGCTCCACCGCCCTCCTGGATTATATAGGAGCGTCTGGAAGCCGCTCCTTGGGGGGGGCTATGTCACGAATCCTGTCCATGCACTTCCGTTCATTCACCACCAGAGGTCACTCACTCACCACATTGACTCTTGCACTACACAAACTGTTGCACACCATCACAAAATACAATTCCCATCATCCATTGGCACTGACGTCACACAGCTGATTACACTGATCACGCTCACACCTGAGAACTCTCACACAATCACTATCACCCTTCTTGGTCATGTTAGTGAGTGGGGCGGCGATGGAGCTGAAACCTCTAATGCAGCGATGATAGAAGTTAGCGAATCCCAGAAAGCGTTGGAGCTCCTTGATATTAGAGGGTAGAGGCCAGTTCAGAACTGCATTAACCTTGCCTTCGTCTATAGCAACCCCTTCTTGACTAATTATGTAACCTAGGAAGGCGACCGAGGTAGTGTGAAACTCACATTTCTCAAGCTTGACGTAGAGCTGATATTTGATTAGGCGTTGGAGTACTGATATGACGTGCTGGATGTGTTTCCTGGAGAGTTTCTGAATAAATGAGAATGTCGTCGATGTAAACTATGACGTAACGATCAAGCATTTCCCTGAAGACATCATTGATGAAGGATTGAAAGATGGACGGACTATTGGCTAGGCCGAACGGCATGACCCGGTACTCATAGTGCCCTGTAGTGGTTGAAAAGGCGGTCTTCCATTCATCACCCTCCTTAATCCGGATGAAATTGTAGGCACAGCGCAAGTCGAGTTTGGTATAGAACTTGGCTGATCTTAGTTGTTCTAATGCTGATGGCACCAGTGGTAATGGGTATCTGAACTTCACTGTGATCTCATTTAATCCTCGGTAATCAATGCATGGTCGGAGGTCGCCCCCTTACTTCTTCACGAAGAAGAATCCAGCGGAAGCTGGTGAGGTGGAAGGTCGAATGAAACCCTTGGCTAATTCCTCTTGGATGTAATGCTTCATGGCCTCGGACTCAGGTTGAGACAAAAGAAATATGTGGCCTCTGGGGGGAACGGTACCTGGCGGTAAATCTATGGCACAGTCTGAGGATCTATGAGGGGGTAATTGTGAGGCCTTCTCTTTACTAAAGGCTACAATGACATCATGATAGACACTGGGAAGTGTCTGCACATCCACATCTGGCTCAGTCACGGAGACCGTTTGAAGGACTAGAGGTGTAACCTGGGATATACATTGGGAGAAACAGTTAGCGCCCCAGCTGATAATCTGAGAATCTTGCCAGGAAATCTTGCCTGGGTTGTGTCTGCGGAGCCAAGGAAGGCCCAGGATAATGGATGCATGTGCCGTGGGTATGATGTAGAACTGTATTGACTCGTGATGAAGGGCACCGGTGGTTAACGTGAGTCTTGAGGTTAGATGAGTTATTTTGCCTGTGCCCAGAGGGCGCCCGTCGACCGCCTCGACTGCCAGGGGAGAAGGACAACGAATTAGGGAGATGTTGTGCTCAAGAGCAAAGTTCAGTGACATGAAATTCCCCGCTGCCCCAGAGTCTATCATGGCCGGTATCTGTACGACACCCGATGGGGTTCCCAGAGCAGCAGGAATGGTTAAACAATGATCATTATTGAGGGCAAACAAAGTTACACTCACCCTAGTAGCGGGATCAATGTTGGGTCGAGAGGGGCATGCATTCCTTAAATGACCGGGCTCCCCGCAATACAGGCAAAGGTGATGAGTGATGCGACGATTTCTTTCCGCCGAAGAAATGTGGTAAGTGTCCACTTGCATAGGCTCCTGAGTCTCAGGGGTTACTCTTGGTACAGCACGGAAAGTGGGTCGACGAGTTCTGAGGAGATTATCAATCTGGATGGAGAGTTCGATGAATTGATCGAGGGACCTCCCTTCATCACGGCATGCGAGTTCAGTCTGTAGCTCATGGTTCAACCCCTTTCTGTAGTGCACCTTTAAGGGATCCTCCGTCCACTTTGTTTGTGCAGCGAGTGTGCGAAATGCGAGAGCATATTCAGCTGCAGGCTTTCTTCACTGTGATAAAGTCATCAGTAGTTCGTCGGGGCTCCTCCCATCCTTGGGATGATCGAACACCTCTCTGAAGCGTTGGAGGAACTCCTCGAAAGTGCGAAACGGACACCTGCCGCCACTCCAGATCGCCGTCATCCATTCCAGCGCACTTCCGGTAAGGAAGGAGCAGACAAACGAAATCTTTCCCTCTTCGGTGGCATAAAGAGCGGGTTGTTGATTCACGAACATAGTACATTGAAGGAGAAAGCCTCGGCAGCCAGTGGGATTACCATCGTACTTATCCAGAAAGGCTAGTCTGGGATTCACGCTGGTGGGTTGAACAGGTACGGCCGCCATGTTGACACTGGTATGCGACGCCGGGGTGCGGGTGCCGGTATGTGCAGATTTTGAAGAGTGCTCACCAGTTCCTCGGTTAAAGAGGTGAGTTTCTGGAGCTGTTGGTGGTGAACGGCCAATTGCTGTGCTTGTGATGACACCTCCGACGAGAGCTGGTAGATAGCTGCTGGATCGTGTGTTGGCGTAGTCTTCTGTAATGATTCACTACTAGGTTCGGGATCCATTTGCAGCTTTATTGAGCAACACAGGGTCAGTTCA
Organism: Schizothorax lantsangensis; assembly: GCA_027422415.1. Taxonomy (NCBI): domain Eukaryota; kingdom Metazoa; phylum Chordata; class Actinopteri; order Cypriniformes; family Cyprinidae; genus Schizothorax; species Schizothorax lantsangensis. The sequence goes on along the minus strand of CM049852.1, from coordinate 4,340,105 downwards.
CAGAAGAACACACAGTGTAAGCCGTTATGGAAACAACAGTATCAGTATCAATAAACAGTTCAGGGGTCGAGGCAGGTGGCTAGCAATCGGGGTCGTATACTTGCAAGAGGTCAGGGCGGGCGGCAATCCAATAGCGTAAGTCAGTGTCCAAAGCGGGGGCAAAGAGGCAGGCGGTAATCCAATAGAAGACGAGACACGGGTTCAGTAACAATACAGACAGTCCAGGAATAGGGAAAACGCTCAGAAATGTTCGCTAGGCAAAACAAGACTATGCAATGAGCCAGTGCCGGGTGGCTGGTTAAATAGTCCAGGTAATGGGCGACAGGTGTGGTTGCTAATCAGTGCCAGGTACGGGGCTGCTGGGAAATGAAGTGAACTAATACTCGGGTGACGGTTCCCGTCGATGGCCCGAAGAGGGAGTCGTAGGAGCGCTCTGTGTGACACCTATATTCCAAAACATTCACAAATTACAACCACATAAAGTTGACTATTTTATGTTTAAACAGGGACACAACAGTTCATACTTAAGTGTTGTTTTCATTCTCTTATATATACTAGCAATAGTTTTATTCATAAATGCAGATTTTTTAAAACAAAAATTCTCCAATAATAATAACAATAATTTGTGTTTACTGATGTTTTGAGGTATTAGGCTTTTGCACTTACCATAAATGTAGTCTCAGTAGGCCTAACGAAACTGTATGTTTAAGAATCATAAAATGATTGTTGATCGTTAAAATTAATAATAATTATGATAGGGGCCTAGGGCATAGGGGTCCTCTAGGGTAGAGTGGTCTTTTAAAGCCCTATTTCTTACATTCTTTGCCCCGTGATGACACTTATACACGTCAGTTGAGTGTTTTATCAACTGAAGGTATCTGTTTGCTACATATGGATGAATTGTGCAGGTAATTAATACGAAAATAAAATAGTATTATAACAATTATAATTGAGCATGCAAAAGCAATGCATTCTGGTTAGAACATTTGTCCGACTTTGATCAGCGCTGCAGCTGCCTTACGATCACATGTGCCATCAAAGTACCGCGAGATCAAGACGAGACCAGCCGCCGTTCAGGTGCTGCAGTTGCTCAAAATCAGCTGCGAGAGCCTCGATGACGACGTGTTTATTCTAACAATTCAATTCCAATAATGCTCACAAATCTGTGCTTTTATAACAGTAAAAGCTTTTTTTAGTGTAGTCGCACTGTTATCTTGAGTCATTTTTATCAAAAACACTGATAAAAGCATATATATTCACACTTTATTGGTATTTAGTAGCCTATATGTTTATGCTGAACTTTATTCTTGAACAGATGGCGCTGTATTAAGCAGTATATAAAAAGTGTTTCTGTTGCTCATAAAAGCGTTTCTGTGTATTTCACATATATTGCATTTAATTCAGTTTACAGTAAATTGATTAGAAATAGTACATAGAAGGGAAGTCTGATTAAGTGTAATGGGCTTCAGTGTGTTTAGATTTGAATTTTGACAGTTGGAGTTTGAATAGTCTTGGCTCATCTGAACATTCCGTCAATGTAAGTCTATGGGATTTTTATGATTTTTAATCTTCAGTTTTATGAAAACCATAAGTCTGATCAGTTAGAAAAGATATAGCAACTCGAGTCAGAACAGTCTGAAGATTTGGGCTGAGTTAACACTCAGACAGAAAATTTTCCCCCAGACAGAAATCCTTGCTTTTGATGGCATCGGGTATGGACATATTTGCATACTTCAAGGGGCATTTTATTTCAAGTATAGCAGGTGGGCAGCACTTGCAATGGACTATTCCATCTGGACTGGCTCCTAAATGTGGAAACTTTGGATTTACTACTAACCCAACTTCTTCCACCCTCAAGCTGTCATGACAAGTCATCTGGTTTAAAGTAAAGGCTTCTCTAGCTAGTTTTTCATTGTTATTTCCCCAAGCTAAGGCTGGTGCATTTCTGCTGGATGTGTAACCCATGATTTTAGATGTCAAGCTTGTCTTGCATCTTAACACTTCATTAAAGTGACTTGCAGTGATTCGTCCCAGTCTCTGCTCGAACCACTGTTCAGAAGAAGACTGACCCCGTGTACTCTCTTGGAGGTGCTTACAATTCAGTTCACTAAAGTGTGCAGGGATGGTTTGCATGATTTTATCCAGCTCATTTTGTAGTTTATCTTGTAAACTGTGCTTCTCATCAAACAAATGTGTAAGGGGCAGGTTTGTTGCGTTTACAGTGCTGTCAGTACAAGGTGTTTCACTCTGAACCACTACTTGTGATTCCTTGAGAGGTTCTGCCTCAGCTGCAGTGAGAATATCAACCCTGTCTGTGCTCTCCTGCTCTCCCTCAGATGCAGTGTCTGTGTCACTACCAAAAGTCATAGTGGTAAACAGTGCACAGTCTGGGATCTCATTCTGAAACGGGAATCACATTGAAGTCATAATCAAATTTATTTGTGAAGCACATATGCCACAGCCATATCACCCTGCAGCCCAAGACTGGTTGCCCACTGAAGCTGAGCAGGGCTGAGCTGGTCAGTACCTGGATGGGAGACCTCCTGGGAAAACTAGGTTGCTGTTGGTAGAGGTGTTAGTGAGGCCAGCAGGGGGTGCTCTCCCTGTGGTCTGTGTGTGTCCTAACGCCCCAGTATAGTGACGGGGACACTATAATGTCAAAAAACACCGTCTTTCGGATGAGACGTTAAACCGAGGTCCTGACTCTCTGTGGTCATTAAAAATCCCATGACACTCATCGTAAAGAGTAGGGGTGTAACCCCGGTGTCCTGGCCAAATTCCCTCCACTGGCCCTTGTCTATCATGGCCTCCTAATAATCCCCATCCACTTGATTGGCTCTATCTCTCTCTCCTCTCCACCTGTAGCTGGTGTGTGGTGAGCGCACTGGTGCCGTTGTGCTGTGGCTGCCGTCGCATCATCCAAGTGGATGCTGCACACTGGTGGTGGTTGAAGAGAGACCCCCCACATGATTGTAAAGCGCTTTGGGTGTACAACAATACACAATAAAGCGCTATATAAATGCCTCATTCATTCATTCATTCATTCATATCATTTCCAACAACTTGTCAAAATCATAACTACTTACTGTATCTATGACCTGCTCTGCCCCTACAAAGTTCCTATTTGAACAACTTGTGTGTTTATGACAATGTATGCAAAACATGGAATATGTTCCTACATGATTTTCAAGGATATAGTCACATACATTGAAATATACATACCACACAAGAGCCACTATATCAATGTTTGTGGCTATATCCATGAAAAACACATATGATAATATTTCATGGGTTTTGAATACATTTTTCATTTATCTTGTTTCTGAAAATACTTTCCTTACCTTCAAGGACTTAAAAAGCTTGCTTGGTGAGACTGGTGTGACTACAGTGGATGTGATGGGATCCCTACTCTGAATTGCTCGTTGTCTGACAGGTTTGGAAAAGTCAATGTCTGCCACTGGTTTTGGATCAATCTAAAACAAAGTGGGATTATACACTGACTATTCTGCAAGTATCTACTTTTATGTAAAACCAACAACACGTGATGAATTAGAATTTAATATGAATTAGATAAAAAAGACACGTTAGCCAGCATTGAATTGCATGCAGCTTCTTGTTTATTCGTGACCACACACAGGGCTCAGATGTTACAGATGGAGCGTTCAAACCCTCTCTCACACACTGTTCCACTGCAACAAGGATCCTGCAACATGGCTACACACTTCACCTAATCTAACCACAAACATTTAAAAACGTATGGAATAATTATGTATGCAGTAAGTTATGACGGAACAAAATAATTAATTTATTAGAATTCAGTTAGCAACGTAAATCAAGTTATTATTAACATAGATATACAGACTTACCCAGCCATGCAAGTGCAATGCCCACTAATAACCTCCCCGGTCACCTTAGCAACGAACCAAGCAGAGTACGTTTTTGACAACGTTTGACTTGCTCCAACCGCACCAAACACAAGATAAATGTCGTCCACATTGTATGAGCAAATGCTTCCAACTTTTCCGCTAACGAAGTAATTGTAGGCATCCAGACTACGATATGCCTTTACCGCTTCTCTTGTGTAGATGCACTCGGTCTCAACCAGATAATGATACACGTCTGGATACGTTATTTCGGGTAAACGTTTAACACTCTGAGTGAAAAGTTGTCGCCTCAGTGTCTGATTTAAGGGGTCCGGTAATTCAATTTGATCGTCTATTCTTAGTTTTTGAAAATATCTTAACTGTTCTGTTTTAGCTAGACTTAAAAAGTACGTGCTAGTCATTTTGTTTTGACAGGTGTAAAGGATTTTACCCCTTTTACATTGTTTAATTTAGCTCTTTGGTTTAAGCTTTATTTTAGCTTTAGGGAATCTTACGATATGATATTGATATGATCAATTGGTATTAATCAAAACGTCCAACTTATACCTTATTTAACAATCGTCCAGCGAGTTGTTAGATTTCAGTATATCTGAGAAATTCTGTTTATTCTCGTGGCCACGATATAATAATACAGAATTATTTAAATAACCTTATGACAGTTATGAGCATATAGGTAACGTTATCTGAGCTAATTTTGATTTGAATATTTCACACAGAACACAGAACACTTCTCTATAAATCAAACAAGAGTTTATTTGCTATCTTACTAAAATACATGAACTAAGCTAAATAACATAAAACAAAATACATACATACACAAACATAGGCAATGAATTGTTACAATTGAGACTGATTAAAAATATAGCACTGTTTTCTATTTCCACACGATTTTACCGTGTCGATCATCAAGAGGAGAACTATTATCTTTACGTTAGAGATAATTCGACCAGTTCCAGCGGAATAGAGATTTTGTTTGGTACTTGCTTTTAAGTTGAAATGATCGCTGATCTGTCGTTTCGTTTCCTGGCTGGAAACCCCGCGTGTCGTTGCGTGACGTCACTCTGGGGATACCCTTCGGTTGTTGCTTGACTGGTTGCTCGGTGTTGTTTGATGCTCGAAGTTCTTTTCGCGTAGCTTCAGGCTTTCGAGGGTTTCTTCAGAGATTTGACTGAGTGTTGGCTCAATGTTCGAGACTCGGCCTAGATGTTAAGGCAAAGAGCTCTTTTGTTTTGGAGCAGCTCCAAGAAGCGCGATTTTCAAGCAGAGCAGCAGAGAGCGGGGATCCGCTTTTTAGATGGACTGACGTCAGGGTGTCCACCAGCGCTCTTCCAATGAAAGGGTTCCTGTAGACGAAGCTCCACCTACACGGCTCATTTTCCATGCCGTAAATCCTCTCGCCTAGTTGCTTTAGTCTCATGAGGAAAATATCTTAACACATTCTGTATGCGTTGTAATCATACATTATTATAATAGAAAAGTTAACTTTCATTTACACCAACTTGTTGCATTTATCGTGGCCGTTAAAATGAAACCAAATTCAGCATATTTCCTACACGTTAATAGTTTTCCTGCTAAGACACACAAAAGGGTTCAAATTAAAGATTAAAACAACACATCGTGCATATGATGCTATAAGTGTAGTACTCACTTTACAGGAGAAAATTATACCTCCAAAGATTATAAAAACACCATAGATTCCAATAACACAGCAAGCTTATAAATGACATAAAATACACATTGATATATTTTGTAAAATATATTGTATATATTGCTTTTTTAACAGCAACAGGTATTATTTGTCTTTTGGTATGAAGTTTATGAGAGTTTGGATGTTCTTTTAGCAAGGTCCAAGAAACAGAAACAAGCTGTGGAATGTGGGAGAAACGGGGGAGGTCAGGAAAGTCACTGTCCGGGTCATGAGAATGTCACGTTTGTGGAGATCTGGTCTTTCTTAGCTGACCGTCTGTCGTAAAAACGTCTTTTCTCGTTGATAAAAATCATTGAATTATTGCGTTAAACGATCAGGGAATCCATAAAGTTGTCGTTTGGCCATTAGCAGATGTTTCCCTCAAAGCTTTCCTTAAGATGGTAACCCGATAAGCATGGCAGGAAATCGGCCAGCCAGTTGGGTGAGGTGCTCTTCATCTGTCAATTTTATGACTTGCAGATAGAGACGAAAGTTTCTTTAAGCCTAAGGAATTTTGTGGTTGCACTTAGTGTGTGTGTGTGTGTGTGTTCTTTCCTCCACAAAGGCATTACACACCCCCCTTTTGCTCGGTGAGGTTCCCATTGCGAACGTCGGCGGGCACTGGAACAAGAAGCAGGGAGAATAGGCACACACAAGACACAAACAACATCTCCATCACTGACTGAATCCTGGTGCAGGGTAATTTGGGAAAGAACAGGTTAGGAACTTGAGAAGATGTAGGGGTGCATTCTTTAGGATTACTGGCAATTGAGTCATTCCGATTGGTTTAATTGTTAGGGGTTCGACGAGGCGGTATAGGCGTGATCTCAAGCAGGTTGGTTGAGTTCTCAGGTTTGGGTTCTTGGTCGGTTTTATCATGTCGGAAAATGCGTGGGACGCCTGACGTGCATTTGTTGAAAGACTCTTGAACGGCGTTCACTCGCTTGTGTAGGAGGAAGGCCAGTGTCAATGTCACAACGTACCCTACAATAGTAGAGATGCAAAGAGCTGTGTCAGCGGCAGACCAAGACCGAATAATAGGCGCGCCAGCGGGCGGAAGGCGAGCGATAGCTTCTAAAGCTGTATCAAGAGGAGTCAAGTCAATAAGTTGCGTTCCTTCCTCCTTGGTCCTTTCTTCCAATTCTGGATCGAGGACGAAGGAGTGCTGTTTGAAGAAGGGCGAGATTTCGATTTCAGCCTGATACTCGTCGTCGGCAAGGTGATACGATGCTAACTCATCGATATGGAGGATCGAGCCCTTAGAGACAGTGATCCATAAAGTTTGGTTGGGCAAGATAATGCGTGTGGCTGTGTCGTGTTGATCGTATGTGAGGGTAGCTGTTCATGCTGGGGTGTTGACCAGCCATCGGTTTCCGATGATTTCGGCTTGCGTTACCTCAACTTGAGAACGTGGTGTCGCTTCGGCGGGGCAGCTAATGTCGGGTCTAATGGATTCTAGGCCGCAGATGCCCTCAGTATTATCACGTACGAAAGGTTTACTCGGGCAAAGGAAGTGAATGTCCTTTGTGCGCGTACACATCCTTAGGTTTGGGGCCAAGTACAACTGCTCGTTGTTATCGTGATACGCAACGACTTCAGGAGTGTGGATTCTGACATAGGTGTTCCCTTGCCAAAATCCCACATTCACAACGTCTTTGAGCCGGTAAATGCTATTAGAGTCGATAATGGGCAAACTGAGGAGAAAGGCCAAGTCGCCTGCTTCCGGGTCTACGTACAAGGGAATAGTGCTACCCAGGGAAAAGGCGAGATGGGTTTGGATGGGACTAGCAGGGCCCGCGGTGGCCGAAGTTAGGATGTTTTGGACAAGGTTTAAGAGGTATCAAGTAGTGTGGAATCCTACACATGGCTAAGTTATCAATCGAGGACTTACTTCACGTAGCATGTCTGTCATGATTTGGCGGGTCGCCTCGATCGGTTGATAACGGTTCTCACAACGAGTTACAACGACTTATTGAAGGGAGTCAATCTTAATTTTGGGACCTGGATTTAAATAATTGGTAAAGGGAGTTCCCCGATGAGGGGACTAGAGGGGAGAGGAAATTATAGTGTAAGAGGAAGAAGAAAAAAACAAACAAAAAAAAAACAAAGAGAGACACAAGTGAAAGGAAACAACAAAACGAGAAACGGCGGCACAAGGACACCGAATGAGGTTAGGCAGCAAACGAGTGTCACATGTGTGAAGTAACTCCTCTCTACTAGTAGTAGTAGTAGGTTTATTTGTCACATACACAATCATACAGAGTACAATCAGCAGTGAAATGCATTGATTTTTAAAGAAAAATACAGCAAACATGAGGAAAGAGAGGAGGAAAAAATAACCCCCCGACTATACTCCTTGGGGAGTACAGTGTGAGAACAGGAAAAACACCTCAGCAAAAAGCACATAATACACCATAGACACACGACTTTGCAACAGGGGAGGTAATCCAGCTCTGGCAATCAGCCATCCAGACAGGCAGCCATATCCCGGCGCTAGTCGCAGACCCGCTTGTCAGGCTGGCGGTTCAAAGCGACGGAAGCGTTGGATCGGGGGTTTGGGGAAGTGAATGCATATGTGTGTGTGTATGTGTAATAGTTTGTAATCAGTATGTGTGTATTTGTGTGTATGTGTAATCAGCAGGTGTCTGAAGAGTTGGGGAGGAACGCAGAGAGCGTCTCCCTGCGGTGCTCTTCTCAGGGTTGATTTTCCAACAGCGGCCTTGGCCAAGGCCAGTGCTGGTAGAGGGGAGCCGGAAAAGATAAGATTGTGCTTGTTTAGTCTTAGGGCGAGTAACCGCATTCCAATTCCACGGCTACTCTCTTTGTCCGTTCTGGTCTCCGTCAATTTTCCTTTGCAAAGCCGTGAGCTTCTCCATGATAGAATCCATATTGCGGTTAATAGTCTCAGTCTCAATGCTGACCGCTCTTCCCACTACTTCAATCATGACGGGCAGCCTTGTGAGGCTTTGAACAGCTGTTCCCGTTTTCTGAATTCTTCGATAACCCAGGGCAAAGCCTAATCCCATCAGCAGAAGACCTGTTATCATGGTTCCGAATAGGTAGATATCTTCAATGTCCTCCACGGAAAGAGCCGCTAAACACACGACACACCATCTGTCCCACGCGTCCATCGTGTAGCCAGCGGAGAGGGAGGGAAAAAAGGGCGAGGACGGAGAGCGAGAAAAAATGCGACCGCCTCCGTTGAGTGCCAAAGAGAAAGAGGTTGACTCTAGCAGTGCAGCTGAGGAGAGAGTGTAAGTGTTGTGTTTCAACAAGGTCGCTATATGTTTTCCTAACAACAGAAATGATGTTAGTGTGGTGTAAAGCATATGATTGTCGGTCTGTGTCAGTGGGTTTGATCTTCCCCCTTTTCCGGTCGGCTGGAGCTCTGGTGCCTCTTTATCTGGTTTCGATGGACCTCGCTGCACCCTTGTCCGATTTTGATTCGGTAGGCGACAGGTGAGAGCTTGTCTATAATCGCGTGGGGTCCTGTCCAGTGAGGTAGGAACTTCTTTGACAGGCGATGGGGAGCGTTCTGCCTTGGTTGGGTGAAGCTGTAGTACCACACTTTGTCTCCGACATTGAACTCATGGTGAGAGGCCTTTTGGTCGTAGTAGGCTTTACGACCTTCCGCGCTTCGTTGTAGTTGCTGTTGAGTGAAGGCGAAAGTCGTTCTCAGGTGCTGATGCAACTCTTCCAGGTATTGGTGAGTGGTATAGGTGGTGACGAGGTTCAGGTCACCAGGTTGGTACAGCAGGTGTAGCGGTAGCGTCATGTTTCTCCCTGTCATCAATGTGAATGGGGGTATGCCGGTAGACTGGTGAGGGGTGGCTCGAGCAGCCATCAGTACCAGCGGAAGTTTAATATCCCAATTCTTTTGATCCCAGCGTTCGTACCTCTGTTTAGATCGGGTACCAGCGTGGGAGTCTCGTTCTTTGTTGGACGAGGGTGCATTCCACTCCTTGGGTGGCAGCTTGGCATTGTCTTGGCGTTGAGCGCCCTCTAGCGCCAGCCCTTGACTTTGAATGTTGAAGTCAAGAACGGCTGGGGTTTTGGCACTTTTTTCTGAGGCCATCTTTTGTTTGCCATAGGCTTTCTGCGCCAAGTCTCGCAACTGCTGAGCATTCATTGTCCGTGGACATGCGAGAACGCCAAGATGGTGGCTTACGCCGGGATGAAGGTTTCGTAGGAAGAGAGTTTTAAAGTTCAGTTCATCCTCCATGTCAGGTTCGTTGCGAGTTCCAAAGTATGCCAGTCTGAGTCGGCTGTAGTAGGCTTGAGGAGGTTTGTGACGTCCTTGTCTCGTCTCCAGGGCAGCCACGAGGCCTTGTTCGGACTCAGGGTCGGAGAACTCTTTAATGAGGGCTTCTCGGAGCAGTTGGTAATCAGTCTTTGTGAGAGCAGGCTGCCTGTCCAGGAAGCTGCGAACTTCAGAACTGGATGTTGTTCGAAGTAAGTATAGTCTATCTTTGTCCGTAACGTTAGGTCGCATTTCCAGACGGAAATCGATATCTTGGAGATACGCTTGGACATTGGGGCTATTTGGCACGCTTGGGGTGAATTTGCCAATGTTCCTGGTGAGCTTGTCGAGGTCTTTTAGGTCCAAGCCGTGTGATGATCTGTGACTGGCTGCAGCAGATTCTTTTGGCTGAGGTAAAGTGAGGTAAAGTTCTCCAGAGTGAGTTGGTGAATGTTTCAACACCAACCCCTCCATCCTTTTCTCACGTGTCAGTCCAGGAACAGGTGACCCGGTTCTGCTCGGCAGGGGTGAGGTCGGTGCGCGTTGTGTCCTTGATGGCTCACGGCGCAGTTCGTAAGCGTGCTTGAGTTCCTCTTGGAAACTGTCAGATTCCTCTTTGACGTAGTCAAGCTGTCGTGTTAGAGGGCTGATCTCGTTTCTTGACTCATCCAGGTGAGCTTCAAAGGCTTTGATTCTGCCGTTTTTATCTCTGAAGTCGGCCTTTGCTTTCTCCAGAAGCTGTTCAGCATACTGTAGCTTTTTGGACCGATCATCGTAATCTGCCTTGACCTTTTCCAATTCTTGGCTAGTAGCTGCTAGGGTTTCTTTTAGCCGGTTGATCTCCTCCTCAGCACCTTGTTCCGCCTCATCCGACCCTTCCCGTCGTTCCTGAGCTTCAAGTTCCAGCTGCTCTATGCGTCGTTGTGCACGTGTCAGCTCCTGCTGGCGTTGTGCAGCGTGCTTGTCGCTCAACTTGAGGGTGGCGATGAGTGTGTGGCTTAAGGAGCCGGTGATCTTGGCTAATTCTTTGTGATTGTAGCTGTGACTTGGGGCTTGTGTCATGAGGCTTGTTATGTTGTCATCCAGCTGGTCTTGTGTCTGATGTTTTAGTGTTTCAGCAGCCTTAGGGAGGAGACTGTCTGTTGCAATGCTTAGCCATGTTTCCAAATCCTCCCAGTGACCGACATGTCCTGTTGTGTGAGACATGTTTGGGCGTGGTGAGTGAGATCTCGAACCGCGACTGACACAGACCTTGAAAAGAAAAACAAAACCAAAACAAAACAAACAAACCAAAACAGAACAAATCAACAAACAAGGGGTGTAGATGTGCAATTAGAATGTGTACTAGTGTTGACTGTGTAAAACAGGTGGGTGTGGTTCTCTGTGACTGTGATCCTCTGGGGCGTGCTTCTAATTTGTAGCCTCTGTGGGGGGAAAAATTGAGCGCACACACACATGTAGCACAGCTAGAGAACAGGTAAAGAGAAGAAGAAGATTGCTTCTAATCAGAGGATTTGTAAATTACAATTTTTTTTGTAAGTCTGTGATTGCAATTGGTTTTCTCCGGGGTGAAGGAAAACAATGACAATGACAGCACTGGTCCCGTTAATGACAAAATTGACACCACAAGCTAATTAGAGTGTTCGCGTGCTTGAAGTTTTCCGGCGCCTTTCTTCTGTGGACCTGCTTTAACCTGGCGGGGTAGGATTTCACAAAAGAGGAAGGTAAATGGAAAACAATTTTGACATGTTCTCAAGTTCCACAAATACCTGTTTCGATTGCTAAAGTTCTCCTCTTGTGATCTTCACACAGGTAAAAATCTCAGCAACAGCAGCAGTAGTCAAATTAGAAGATAGCAGCAGGAAGAAAAGAGAGAAAGATGAGAGTAGGATTTAGGATTAGTAACAAAGGTGGCAGCGCGGAGGCGCTGTTGAGTCGATGCACCTAGGGGTTGTGCTTTGCTAATTTTAGTAGGATAAACACACTTGCCTAAGCTTTAAGAAAACCTTATTTTTTTTCTTTTTGGAGGTTTGCTACTTAGAAGGGTTTTCCTAATTAGAAAGTTTTATACTCTAGGCTTTGTGATGAATGTAAATTGATCCAGTGGTGTTCAGCAGCAAGGCCCACCGCCCGAGCGCACCTGGTGAGCTCCTGTAAGGGTTTTGCCGAACACTCCGCCCCCACCATACTGCTGTGAGCCTCTCAGACAGCTGTGGCTTTTGGCACAACCGGGCTGGGACTCGGGTGAGGTATGTCGAACGACTGCTGGCCTGAAGAGGGGCGGGGCTAGGTCCCGGTGTCTATCCGTCAGCACGAACCAGAAGTTCAACGTACTTCGTCAATAGATTAGCCGGGATGGTATATCCGCACCTTCGCCCAGTCAGCCGTTGACTCCTCCTCCGATACCCGATTGCTAGCCTGCTGCGGGCCGTCACTTTGCAACACTAGGACGGAAATATTCGGGTTTCCCCTCCAGCCTGCACCAGGTACAGTCGGAACGGGTGACTCCGCTTGCTGTAACTCACACTGGAGGCAATTTCACCTCACTAACCAAACACTAGGTGGAGCCCTATCTCCTATCAGGCCTAAGAAAAGAGAAACCTATAAAAGTTAATTTAATAACAGACGGAGAGAGACCAAACAGGTTGGAACCAAAACTCAATTGCAACTGAAATTAGAATTTCAAATTAGAAATGGTAGTTCCTAATTTAAATTTTATGATGTTATCATTTAAATTTGATAGGCTTGATTAGGATTAAATTAATCAATAAGGTATCCTTGAGGTAGGGACGCTCAGATCCTTATTAGCCAATGCTGGAATTAAAATTTCAGAGCAATGATTGATAGTTACAGATCTAACTTAACGATGTTTGTCATTAATATTAGAGGAACACCTGTGATTAAAATAATCCTTAAGTATTGAAGCGGGGTAATACAAGCTCTAACGAGTTGCAGATGAAATTAAAATTTCAGAGCATTATTGGCAGTCATGGATTAAAATCTTAATGATGTTCATTAACATTACAAGCGATTACATTTCATTGATCAGCCAATAGTGTTGCCATATGGAAACAGGAACTGTAATTAATTATTAAATTGAATTACAAATTCCACATCCCTAATTTCGTATCCCTAAACCTGACCAATTACTAATTCCTTGTGTTATTCAAATCATTAGAACAAATTAATCTGTATCGTCTCAATTATAAAGGAAATTAAAAAAAATCCCGGGCCAGACGATCACACACTTTGATAGTTAATAATTAAGATCTTAATGTTACTGTTAAATTATCAGAGCACACATAATCTCAATCAGTCTATGTGGAATCAGAAACTGAAATTACTTTAATGAAATTAATTTAATTTCACATCTGGGATTAGTTATGGAATTAAATTATCAATTTCAAATATTTCATAGCAATTCATCCAATGAGATTCTTGAAATCATGAGAGCGCAATCATAATTAAATTAATTATCTTCCTATCAAAGCAATGAGGCTAAGACCCAGCGTTAATTTATAATAAACCCCAATAGTTATGAAACTAATATCTGCTAAATATGAAACGAAACAAAACAACCTAAACACAACTACTTGTTAAAACCACCTGTGACATCGCTGGTCTCATTTCCTATGAAAATCAGATGCCTTGCACATTAAAGGTTTATTTAAATTTGTATTGTTAAAGTCCTTTCACATGAGAAGTTAAGAAGTTAGAATCAGTGAATGCCAAAGAGAGAATGAGTGAATTCAGAAGAGAGAAGGAACTGATGTAAACAGTTTAGTGTGAGTTAAAGTTCAGCTGTGAAGGGTTAAACTCGTATCAACACTTCAGAAACACACTGCAAACACACACGCATTTGAACCCACAGGCTACAAATTGCTACGTGTTAATCGCTAGCCTTCAATGCTACTAGCTTTGCCTAAGCTCCAATGCTACAGGCTTCAGTTAGCCAAGCTTGCTAGGCTGTTGTTTACAACAGCCTCAAAATGGTGCGGGAACGGAGCCTGCGCACTTCCTGAGTTACGCGTCACTATGGTGACGTCAGGGAACCTGTCATCTCAGATGCACAGATCTGGATAATCAATGAAACATCAATGTCTTTCGCACTACCATCAAAAAGCAGCTATTTAGATTCTTTCTTTATAGCATTAACAATCTCAACTCGTTCAGAGAGATATACATTAATCCATAGATTAATCATCAACACTTTTTGGCCGTGGCGAGCCTTAGTACATTAATTCTGTCTAACTTCACAGACAAAACACAGTGGATTTATCATCACACAATTCATTTTTGATCAAGATCAATAACTATTCTCCCCAGAACGCGTTTCGGCCACTCTTTCCGAGAGCCGCGTCTTAAATTCACTGTTTAGTGACTCAGATGGCAGAAAAATCATTAAGTAGCTAAGTTAATGTTTTCAAACTGGGAGACGGCATGGTTATTTCTCAAATTGGGACACGCAATATGAGAAAACCAGCCCTAGGCCTAAAAAGAGACGTAAGTGAGGAATCCGCTCACTTCTCCCTAAGTGCGCCCTTTTGAGCGACTTTTTGTCTTCCAGACAATTCATATACTTTACTGCAGTTAATTTCTCAAACAACTAAGGTTGCACTTTAATTCATTCAAAATGCATTGCCATGCATACAGTACCACAAACACAAACAAACTCTGTCTCTCTGTATCTACACTATTTCTTCCGGTTAAAAATAGGCAAAATACAACAATATGTTTTTCTGATTATGAATATTCAAATCAAATTTGCCCGCATTCTCCACCATTCTGTAAAGGATTTTACCCCTTTTACATTGTTTAATTTAGCTCTTTGGTTTAAGCTTTATTTTAGCTTTAGGGAATCTTACGATTTGATATTGATATGATCAATTGGTATTAATCAAAACGTCCAACTTATACCTTATTTAACAATCGTCCAGCGAGTTGTTAGATTTCAGTATATCTGATAAATTCTGTTTATTCTCGTGGCCACGATATAATAATACAGAATTATTTAAATAACCTTATGACAGTTATGAGCATATAGGTAACGTTATCTGAGCTAATTTTGATATGAATATTTCACAAAGAACACAGAACACTTCTCTATAAATCAAACAAGAGTTTATTTGCTATCTTACTAAAATACATGAACTAAGCTAAATAACATAAAACAAAATACATACATACACAAACATAGGCAATTAATTGTTTGATGAACCAATGAAAGGGTTCCTGTAGACGAAGCTCCACCTACACGGCTCATTTTCCATGCCGTAAATCCTCTCGCCTAGTTGCTTTAGTCTCATGAGGAAAATATCTTAACACATTCTGTATGCGTTGTAATCATACATTATTATAATAGAAAAGTTAACTTTCATTTACACCAACTTGTTGCATTTATCATGGCCGTTAAAATGAAACCAAATTCAGCATATTTCCTACACGTTAATAGTTTTCCTGCTAAGACACACAAAAGGGTTCAAATTAAAGATTAAAACAACACATCGTGCATATGATGCTATAAGTGTAGTACTCACTTTACAGGAGAAAATTATACCTCCAAAGATTATAAAAACACCATAGATTCCAATAACACAGCAAGCTTATAAATGACATAAAATACACATTGATATATTTTGTAAAATATATTGTATATATTGCTTTTGATAACAGCAACAGGTATTATTTGTCTTTTGGTATGAAGTTTATGAGAGTTTGGATGTTATTTTAGCAAGGTCCAAGAAACAGAAACAAGCTGTGGAATGTGGGAGAAACGGGAGGTCAGGAAAGTCACTGTCCGGGTCATGAGAATGTCACGTTTGTGGAGATCTGGTCTTTCTTAGCTGACCGTCTGTCGTAAAAATGTCTTTTCTCGTTGATAAAAATCATTGAATTATTGCGTTAAACGATCAGGGAATCCATAAAGTTGTCGTTTGGCCATTAGCAGATGTTTCCCTCAAAGCTTTCCTTAAGATGGTAACCCGATAAGCATGGCAGGAAATCGGCCAGCCAGTTGGGTGAGGTGCTCTTCATCTGTCAATTTTATGACTTGCAGATAGAGACGAAAGTTTCTTTAAGCCTAAGGAATTTTGTGGTTGCACTTAGTGTGTGTGTGTGTGTGTGTGTTCTTTCCTCCACAAAGGCATTACACAGGTCTGTGATTTAAAAATGGCGCTACCGGAAATGCTTCAGGACCAGACATGCGCAGTAGCGTCCCAACGCCTTTGTTACTGTTTACATCCTTGAAATGATCTATAGCTACTTTACAATAGCATAAGCACACCTGCTCACAATGAACACTTAGTGAACAGACTATTACTGTGCTGAAATTTGCTCAGCCATTACTTTTTAAATAAAATAACATATCATTTAATGGTGTTTGGCCAATCGTCATCCTGACCACAGGCTCTACTCTTCAGCACAATGGTGACCCCACAAACTTACACATACCAGAAACACTTTTGCATTTCAAAATAATACAGCATTAAACAGATCTCCCCTTATATTTATAGTGAGCAAAAACACATGAAATATCACTTAAGTTTAACATTTTTACTCTCCTTTAACAGTCAGAAGCAAAGCATGCTGGGAACTAGAAATCTGCTGTAACTCATTGTGTGAATGTGTGTATATATGTGTGTACATACAGTACATTCACATTTATATGGGAGCATCTATCTGCAATATATACTCAATAAAGGGTGAAACAATGAATATTTATTTTTGTCTTTGTTTCTAAATAAATTTGTATGTATCAATATATAGCCATGTATTGTCAATGCATATATTGCTGTGAAAAATATAAGCACTAGTTCCAATATATGGAAATTTATTATTTAATACAGTATATCGCATTATATTTTGCAGTATATTCCCATATATTTTTGTTTCATAAGGGGACTCCCGAGGAGGCAGGAAAGACTATCCAGCTATTTTAACCAAGTATTTTGTCCCATTCAATTAAATTTGAAATGTTATTTTCTAAAACTTTACTTGAAATCTTATCACCACATTCCCAGAGTTGCTAATGGTGTCTTTGTATTAATAGCACTGACTCACAGTAAGTCATTATTTTCACAAAGACTCTGATCTGTAATGCTTCTCAGTAGACACCAAACATGTTTGTGTTTGTTTGTTTATTTATTACATGACAGGTGAACAGGTGAAGAATAAAAAAGGAAGACATGTCCCTTCAAATAAGCAGAAGACAGGATGTTGCTGGATACTGTTGCTTGTTTTCATTGTATCCCGAAATGCCATGCTTTGGCAATAAACTGATTATCATAAACAACAAATGTATTTTTCTAGGGAAATGGCATGACCATTACCTTCTTATTTAAAATAAAACAAAGCAAAGAACAACTGTCTTATCATTTATTATACTACATAGCATTACACATCAGTAGTTGTCCGCGACAAACAATGTTGATCTGCCGTGGTACACGTCCTTGTGGAGATCGAAAGAATGCCATCTTCTCCTGTTCCGTTGTTGTCCCCTTTTTGTAGTCTTAAATAATGATTTGACGTAATGATTTGATATTTATTTGCCGCCGTCATGGCTATGCTTCTCCGACGAACCACTTCTTCTTCTTCTTCGGCTTTTGCTGTGGTACTGCGGGTTACACCAGCAACATGCCCGTGGACACCGCAGACTAGCAGTCCGCATGTCCGCAGACTAGCAGTCCGGACGACGACGCAGAAGTATAAATGAAAACCGACGCACAGCTTACGGCGTAGAGGCTACGGCGTAGGTACGACGCAGAAGTATAAATTGGGCTTAAGCTATAGCACGTCTGCATTTATACCGAATGATTTTAGACTACTGTTTTTCATACAAATAGGCTACCTAAAAACCATATAGTTATATTTTTTTACCATGGTATTGAGGTGCTATATGTGTGGTTTTAACTGTGTTTATCATGATTTAAATGTATGCTACTATGGGAGATCATAAGCTTAATAAAAAATAAACTTGGTCAGAATAAATGTAACCTTATAAAACTGAGGTTGCTACAATTTTTACAGATGTTACTGATTTTGATTTTTGATAATGAACAAAAATGTACCTCTGCATCCAAACTCAAGCTACTATCAAATGTGCATTTCAAAGAGACAAAAAAGTGATATTATTATTATTATTATTATCAGGCAACCCAAACCTGTTTCTTGATTTGAAACAATATCACTCATTAGAACATGCAGAAATTAATAAATAATTTTTTTCTAGTTAGATATTTATTTTAAGGAAAATTAATGGTCTGGTTTCTACAACCCCAAATCAGAAAAAGTTGGGACAGTATGGAAAACGCAAATAAAAAAAGAAAGTAGTGATTTCTAAATTTACTTTGACTTGTATTTCATTGCAGACAATATGAACACAAAACTTTTTTTGGAATGTGTTGCAGGTCTGAATGACAGGAAAGGATGTATATTTACAAATGACATGAAGTTGACCAGACAAAACATGAAATATTTTGTGTTCATATTGTCTGCAATGAAATACAAGTCAAAGTAAATTTAGAAATCACTACTTTCTTTTTTTATTTGCGTTTTCCATACTGTCCCAACTTTTTCTGATTTGGGGTTGTACAACTTTCACTTTGGAGTAAAATTCTGGCTTTAAACTTGAAAGAAATAAAGATTTGACATTTATCGTGATAATTATCGATATCGACTGATATGAAAAAAAATGTGATAATTTTTTTGGCCATATCGCCCAGCCCTACGTTAAACCCACTTAAGTAAAAAAGTGTAAGTTATGTAATGATTTCCATGTCTACTACGTATTAAAAATATACAAAAGTTTCATGAAGATACAATAATAATAATAATAATAATAATAATACAAAATTAATTGACATTTTTTAGTGGGGGACATCAATATTGCCATGAATTTCATTACAACTACATAATCACAATAAACAAAATCCTAAAACATACGAAGTCTATCTGTCTATCTATCTTCACTCTAAAAAATTAAAGAGTATTATTTTCCAATATATTACTGTATTCAGAAATGTACCGTGAAATGAATTTCTTACAAATGACTGTGAATGAACAGCAGAATGATGCTAACATCAGTAATTTATTGCTCTTGTTTTACTGTGAATTCACATTATAAAGTTGTCGTTAACTGTGCCACTGTGAGATATTTAGTTGTTTACTACTGTAATTGTTTTAAAGTCATCATAATGGTGATTGAAGATCCCATTTGTTTCGGGTTCTTTGACCTTGCATATTCATATTCAAATTTCTGATCTAGTCACGTCAGAAGTGTGACAAATGAAAACACGTATCAAAATGATGACAAGCTAGATTATGAAATAAGTTAATTGCCTGAAAAACAATTCTTAGCATAAACATGAAGATTTTATTTTAGCATTATTTAAGCAAGAAAATCAATCAATAACTTGTTTCATATTCATAACTGTTTGTGGATGGATCTTTCACAATAGTGAAGCAACTGCTGAGAAACATCTTTGAAAGATGTGACAAAAATACTCGATATACAAAACACAACAATTGTAACACTCAACAAATAAAAACAACACTTACAACATAAACCAACATTACAAAATAAACAAACAACACAAACTGCTAAAAGTGAACCAAAAACAAGTTCAACAGCACAAATAAAACCTACAAGAATTTAAAAAAAATCTCTACAGCATGATATATTCGTGCTGCATTGCATGCTGGGAACCTTCATTGTACTTATGAACTGTACTTATGAAACACAGTATGACGCTGTTTGTTTACAAGAAATTTCTGAGAGTGCAGTTATATACAAGAGAAGTCCTACTGTTAAATTACTGTGAAAGTAATGCAGTTATTAACCTGGAATATACTGTAATTTCACACTAAACATTTACAGTGCAGTTAGTATGTCCAATCTACTTATTAAAAAAAAAAAAAAATCCCATGAGACAGAAAAAAATGTAGGCTGGATAAAAATTAATAACAAAAACCCTTCACATATGAAACTGCTGGATCAGTATCAGCATTTGTCCAGGTGACAGTCTTGTTCAGGACGCGTTGTTTTGATTCACTTGTTTGGAGCTTGTGGAGTTTCCACTGTCAAATACTGTACAATATAGAGAAAGATAAAATACACCAAGATCTGCTTTAATACAAGATAATAAATGAAAGCATTGACTCAATAACTTACTATAGTTTCTTCAGTTTGCAGTGTGGATCCTCCAGTAGAGCAGAGAGCAGCTTCACTCCTGAGTCTCCTGGATTATTAAGTCTCAGATTCAGTTCTGTCAGGTGTGAGGAGTTTGATCTCAGAGCTGAAATCAGAGCAGCACAGCCTTCCTCTCCAATACTGCAGTTAATCAGCCTGCAGAGAGAAAGAGAAGAATAGCTAAAATCAATAATTAATAGTCATGTGTTATAAAGGTTTTTACTTTAAATCTTTTTTATTGGTATTTTGTGTGACAATACAGATTTAACTAATGATAACAAGGTGAACAGTAGCATATTGTCTGTTATTAATCTCTTCCACAATCCCCCCATTCATATTAACTCAGATGGACAGAAAAAAGTAAATTAAATAAATAAATAAACAATAACAAAATGTCCTGTATCCACCTGTCATGTGTCGGGGGCGAAGTGTGTTTCCACTTAAGAAGGAAAGCTCGTCTGGCCAAGATTGTAGTAAAAGCAACAACTTTACTGTCTCGGGCTGTCAGATCAGGTCTCAGAGATACTCCAAAGAGGGCTATAAAGGTTTTTTATTGAAATAATGTCACACTATTCATCTCCATCTCTTCAATAAAAAATATGTCCGATTGGAAAAGTGTGTTTTCCTTTATAAAGTGAAGGATATTCTATTGAATGATTTATCAGTCAAATACTGATAAATAATAATATACAAATAAAATAAATAAAATAGAAATAAATACATTTATATACAACCCCAAATCAGAAAAAGTTGGGACAGTATGGAAAACGTAAATAAAAAAAGATAGTAGTGATTTCTAAATTTACTTTGACTTGTATTTCATTGCAGACAATATGAACACAAAATATTTCATGTTTTGTCTGGTCAACTTCATGTCATTTGTAAATATACATCCTTTCCTGTCATTCAGACCTGCAACACATTCCAAAAAAAGTTGGGACAGTAAAGCATTTACCACTTTGTAATGTTGCCATTCCTTTTCACAACACTTAAAAGACGTTTAGGGACTGAAGACACCAAGTGATGAAGTGTTTCAGGTGTAATTTTGTCCCATTCTTCCTGCAAACAAGTCTTAAGGTGGGCAACAGTACGGGGTCTTCGTTGTCGCATTTTGCGCTTCAAAATGCGCCACACATTCTCTATTGGAGACAGGTCGGGACTGCAGGCAGGCCAGTCAAGTACCCATACCCTCTTCCTCCGCAGCCAGGACTTTGTAATGTGTGCAGAATGTGGTTTTGCATTGTCTTGTTGAAATATGCATGGACGTCCCTGGAAAAGATGTCTTCTTGAAGGCAGCATATTGTGCTCCAAAATCTCTATGTACTTTTCAGCATTAATGGTGCCATCACAGAAGTGCAAGTTACCTTTGCCAAGGGCACTGACACAACCCCATACCATGACAGACCCTGGCTTTTGGACTTGTTGCTGGTAACAGTCTGGATGATCCTTTTCTTCTTTGGTCCGGAGCACACGGCGTCCATTCCTCCCAAAAAATACCTGAAATACGGATTCATCTGACCACAGTACACGTTTCCACTGTGTGATCCCAGATGCCTCTGAGCCCAGAGAAGTCGACAGCGCTTCTGGACACTGTTAACATAGGGCTTCCTTTTGGCACAGTACAGTTTTCACTGGCATTTGTGGATGTAACTACGTATTGTGGTACTTGACAAAGGTTTGCCAAAGTAGTCCTGAGCCCATGTGGTGATATCGCTTCTAGATGAATGACGATTCTTGATGCAGTGCCGCCTGAGGGGTCGGAGATCACGGTTGTTCAGCTTAGGCATGCGCTCTTGTCCTTTACGCACTGAAATTCCTCCAGATTCCTTGAATCTTTTAATTATGTTATGCACTGTTGAAGGTGAAATATCCAAATCTCTTCCTATCTTTCTTTGAGGAACATTGTTTTTAAACATTTCAATAATTTTCTCACGTATTTGTTGGCAAACTGGCGATCCTCGGCCCATCTTTGCTCCTAAAGGACTAGACCTTTCTTGGATGCTGCTTTTGTACCAAATCATAATTACAATCACCTGTTGACATCAACTGTTTCAAATCACATAATTATTTAACCAATTTACCTCATTACTTGCCCTAAATTGCTTCTGTCCCAACTTTTTTTGGAATGTGTTGCAGGTCTGAATGACAGGAAAGGATGTATATTTACAAATGACATGAAGTTGACCAGACAAAACATGAAATATTTTGTGTTCATATTGTCTGCAATGAAATACAAGTCAAAGTAAATTTAGAAATCACTACTTTCTTTTTTTATTTGCGTTTTCCATACTGTCCCAACTTTTTCTGATTTGGGGTTGTATTTCATTCAGTTGTCAATTCGTGTCTTAATGATAGCCTGTGTTTAATATAACATTATTTTTTGTTCATTTAGATTCACAACACATTTCTGCAACTCCTGCTGCAAACCGTAACAAGAGGAAAATGCAACAGATTTATGCTGACACTAGTTTGTCTTATGATTTAGTTCTCTAGACTTGGGAAGAGATTAATAAAGAGGAATCTATCTGTTCAGTAACAGAGGGACGGATGATTAGTAGAGCTATGAATTGAACCAATCATGAAGTTCACATGTAACCTTGGTATTTTAATGCATTTCTTAACATATAATATGTGTGTAATTTTTTGTTCATAGTGTTGTTCTGCTGCGTCTAAAGTGACTCCTGGCCAGTAGCTCATAAACAATTAGACAAAGAGTGACTTGGGACTCGTGTGTGGTTCACAATGGGGCTAAAGGTGGACTCATGTAAAAGGCTAATTTAAAATTATTACAGACTTATGTAGCAAATGAGCATAAAAAAATACATAATATACTTTGAGACAAAGGTCTTGGTAATGTTTTCAGTTTTGTTCAAGGTCATTAAATCAACATTTTTTTAATGACTGAAGAATATAAAAAGGATGGCATTTGGGGTAAAAAAAAGCATCTCTACTGTTAGCTAATGTGATAAATAGCTGTCTGACTTTCCATTTGCTGACATGACATGGTTAGTTCATGCATTCATGACCTCTAGACTGGACTATTGTAATGCACTGCTAGCTGCTTGTCCTGCATCTTCAATAAACAAGCTACAGGTAGTCCAAAATGCAGCGGCTAGAGTCCTTACCAGGTCAAGAAAATATGATCATATTACCCCAATTTTACAGTCTCTGCACTGGCTACCTATTAAGTACTGTATCAGTTACATAATATTATTACTTACCTATAAGGCCCTAAATGGTTTAGCTCCTGCGTACCTAACTAGTCTTCTATCTCGCTACAATCCATCACGCTCCCTAAGGTCACAAAACTCTGGACTCTTGGTAGTTCCTAGAATAGCAAAGTCCACTAAAGGAGGTAGAGCTTTTTCATATTTGGATCCCAAACTCTGGAATAGCCTTCATGATAATGTTCGGGGTTCAGACACACTCTCTCTGTTTAAATCTAGATTAAACACACATCTCTTTAGCCAAGCATTCATATAATGCATTCATATAATGCATCTCATAATCTTGTACTGCAGTTATATCTGATCAAACGCAAATTATTATTAGCTTGGGTTGAACAAATCATTTTTGCTTGAATGGAACAACAGCTACGCTAATTATGTCTCTTTGTTTCTCTGTTTCTGCCACGGGATTAACATCAGTCTGGATCCAGCCCTTAAATGATCTGAGATGACCAAACACCTGAGAAGAGATGATGCCAACCCCTCAGAGGACCTCAGAGGATGCCAACCTCTGATCCCCAACAACATGCAGAATTAACAAATTTTGCCATAAGTTAATATATTAAGTTTCTACAATGTATAAATATATTGTAGAAACTTAATTTCCTGTAAAGCGTTTTGCAACGATTGTATCGTAAAAAGCACTATACAAATAAACTTGAATTGAATTGAATTAGATTCATGTAGTCAACAGCATTTATTAAGTTCATTATTGGCCACCTTAGAGATAATCACCATATTTTTAATGAAACATCATATTTAAAAATATATCACTAACAATATAATAAAATATTACATTTATTGAGGCTACTGTAAATCCATATTAAGTTATAATGGGATCTTCAAGCAGTATAAGAATCTTTTTTTTAAATAACATTTTCTGTATTTTTAAAATGCATTCTGCACTGTACTCAGTAAACAAAAGTAAATTATTTTATTTATTTTTACTTTTTTTTAAGGGTTTGAACTGAGGGTGAGAAGGTAACAAACAAAACCACTGCTACAGAAAACACATCGGAGTAATTTTACTATTTATTCCAAACTTTATAGTTACTGAGATGTGAAGAGACTCACTGTAGTTTCTTCAGTTTGCAGTGTGGATCCTCCAGTAGAGCAGAGAGCAGCTTCACTCCTGAGTCTCCTGGTTTATTACAGTTCAGATTCAGTTCTGTCAGGTGTGAGGGGTTTGATCTCAGAGCTGAAATCAGAGCAGCACAGCCTTCCTCTCCAATACTGCATTTAAACAGCCTGCAGAGAGAAAAAGAAGAATAGCTAAAATCAATAATTAATAGTCATGTGTTAGAAAGGTTTGTTATTGAAACCATGTCACACTATGCATCTCCTTCTTTAATACAAGTACATCACTTCAATAAAAACATGTATATGCAATATCACACAGCGGACAAAAAAGCAGGCAAAAAAATCCCATAGACTTAAGATGGCGGAATGTTCATGAATTTGAATCTCAACTGTCACTTTCACACACACACACACACACACACACACACACACACACACACACACAAACACACACACACACACACACACACACACACACAAACAAACACAAACACAAACACACACTCACACTCACACACACACACTCACACACACACACACACACAGGTCATGGATCTCATGATCACAAACTCTCCAGTCTGAACTTAGTCAGAGGGTCAAGGTTAACCTATACTTTAAGTCGGCCGTCTACTGCTTGCTCAGAACAAAAAGTGTAGTTTCGGTCACTTCAGTACAACTTGCTAATTCAGTGACAGACAGAAATCAAAAGGTCTCTGATGACGTGCTACTGCTCCATTCATCCATGAGCCTTTAGTCTGTTCTGTCCTGGACACAGATTTGAGGAAACATCAGCCTCCACATGATCTACTAGTCATAATCATTTCAGAAGAGCTCAGAATAAATCAAATATTACAGTTTATTTGTCAGGTAAAAATGTATCATGCTAAATACATAATTAACCCTCACCCGTACCTCCTGAACCTATAACAAAAGTGTCCCTCGTGGGGCAAAATGACCCGAAGGCCTTCAACGTTACACTTTTTTTTTCAGTCCAGAAAATCTTTTTTGTATCTATTTTTTTTTTTATTATAATTTTTTTTTTTTTTTTTGTGTGTAGGTTTTGTTATTATTTTTGGTGATTTTTTTATTGTATTTTCCTTAAATTCTGGATTTTATTATGCAAATTAGCATATTTGCATACATAATTTCACAATAAAAAACACACAATTTCTACTTTAAACATCATTATCCATCAGGAACTGGGTTACTGAGTGTCTCTGAGGCATCTGGCTGGGAAAAATGACAAAAAAAACTGCATTTATAGTTTCAGCCACTAGATGGGCCTATTGGGCCTATGGAGATTCTCAACTGAGCCCAAAAAGTCAAATCTTGAGAACTACACCAACTTGAGGCTTCATTTAGCTTTCAGATATATCTCAAGGCTTTCAGATATATATATAAAAACAATATTTTGTAAAAAAAAAAAATATACATTTATACTGTATTTTAATCCAAACACATGCATATCCATAAATTTTCATAAATATGTAATAAATATAAAAGATAAATAAAAAAAATATAAAAATGCTATCAAATAATTGGTCTTCACCTCATCACTCAAATTTAACTGTGTTTGGTCAAAAAAAGTCAAAATGATATTAATTTCCCAGCAGAAACATTATTTATGTTATAATGTATGTCTATGGGAGTGCGTGTACCATGTGTGTGTGTGTGTGCCTGTGTGTATGGGTATGTGAGTTTTTTCTGCATTGGGGACATTATGCAGTCTCAGCCCTTTGTTTGAGTATGCATCTTTCCTGGATTGTGTCAGATTTGGTATGGTAAAAAAAAATCCACCCCCCAAAAAAATGCTGTTTTTTTCAGACATTCCATTGATTCCTATGGCCAGGTCAAATTGACCCAAAATATACACAATTTTTACTTTTTTTATTACACCCACATAAAATCATCGAATCGACTTAATTTTTTGTGTGTGTGCTCTGTGATCAAGTGTGACAAAATTCAAATAAAAAAATCTGCAGTTTTGTTTTTGAGTCTCTTATAAAAAGACTTCATCTCACAATTCAGACTTTTTTCTCGCAACTCAGAATTCTGGAGGACAAATTAAAAATTGCAAGATATAAACCCAGAACTCTTATTTTGTTCTTGCGATTCCAAGTTTACACCTCACAATTCAGCCTTTACACGTAATTAAACGCGTTACGTTCTTATTCTGGACTCATCTGCTTGTCTATACATCGTATGCTTTATTAATAATGTGTTTATTGAGTTTGATCTCATAAAAACACTGTTTTAATACATTAAGCCAAGTTAAGCATTTTCAAATGTCTGCCGGAAGTGCCGCTGCTTCCTTTACACTGAAAAGTTCACACACATCCACATATGAAATCACTTGCTTATACATATATACACAACTAAAGCATGCGTCTTTCTTATCAGAATTGTTGACGTTTGTGAATTTTATGTTGTATGTTTGCGCGAGTGTTTTATGGGTGTGTATGCGTGCATCGAGTTTATATGTATAAGCGAGTGTTTATAGGTGTATATGCCTGCAGCGAGTTTATATGTATGTGTGTGTGTTTTTGTGGGTGTATATGCATGGATCAAGTTTGTATAAGCGAGTGTCTATAGGTGTATGCATGCGTTAAGTTTATATGTATGCACAAGCTATTCACAATTGTATATGCATTCATTACTAACATAATATGTATTGGTATGGATTTCATATTAGTGTGCACGTGTATTTCATATCTATATTTTGAACATCCAATAGTATACATGTATATGTGAGTGAATTATAGGTGTATATGCACGTGTTTTATGTGTGTATTGATAAGCGAAGTTTGATTTAAATAATACGTGGCGCCTCATAGATCAGACCTACAATGTTCACACAGCAGACAAATAAAGCAGGCAAATAATCACATAGACTTACAATGACGGAATGTTCATGAATTTGAATCTCAACTGTCACTTTCTCACACACACACACACACACACACACACACACACTCACTCACACACACTGACACACACACTGACACACACACTCACACTCACACTCACACACAGACACAGACACAGACACTCACACTGAATTTTTCAAATGAATATATAACCTTGTATGAAAATACTATATGAACCATTAATGGTCAGCAGTGAATGGGATCTAAACTTGTGTTTGCTTCTCCCAGCATATGCCGCCTGATCAACGCTTATTAGTTTCTGTTACTGGCAAGTATCAATACTCATAGATCAGTGGTGTAGTCTACGTGATACGCAGGTATACGGCGTATACCCAGTAGCAAAGGTCAAGGATTTCGGTATACCCACTTAAAAAAGCGCGAGGATACGTAACAACATCTTTGTGACAGAACTTTCACACATTCATTCATAAACTCACATGTCTGTTGCGATCGAAGCACCAACTTTTTGAAAATCACGCTGTTTCTGTTGATGACCAGTGCTATTGCGCAACTCTTTCATGTCATCTGGCTGAGGCCATCCTAAAAATGCGCCACTAAAGCTTATCATTTGCATACCTTTTTGTGCTTTGCCCATTTTAACATTCAAAAGAGTTTATAAGCATTCAAACACAGGACGCGGAAAACTCAAATGAGTACTCGCGCGCAGTGTTTGGTGTGCAAATATATAGAGAGCAAATGGAAGCGTAAGTGAATGTAAACCGTTGAGAAAAAAATGGATGTGTATCGTCTCTTAAAGTGATCGCGCCTAATTTACTAGCTGCTGTCAGTGTCCTTAATGTTAATCCAAGAAAATTAAATCAGACAAAATCACTCACAGCTCTTTACTGAACTACTTTGTAGTTTAACAAAAATTTATCTATATTTAATTTATACAGTGAAGACTATGCAATGCTATTTTATATTTGATTATTCGTTTTTTTTTACCTGGACACCAACAAACTTGAAAAACGTAAACATTGTGTAAATAGCACAAATATATACATAGAACAAACATATTAAACTATTTCAAACAGGGCCCACAAGTAGCTACAACCTGCACTGGGGCCCTGCAAACCCCGGCTACGGCCCTGGAGCAGTGACAGATCAGTCAACTGTCCCAAACATCTTTCACACAGTCAACAAAGTATGTTGACTTTCTCATGCCAACATAACTAAATGTAGCTCTTAACTGGCTGAGTTAGATGATTAACACAATAGAAAATTCGTCCAGTCTCTTCACTGGCTTGTTGCTTATAATAAATTGACATGTTGATATCACATAAGCAGTCTTTCATAATGCTGTCAGTTACATGTAGATACTGTACACATTAGTGAGTGATGCTTATGGGGTGTCGCTTTGGGACGGGTGAGGGAGGGGAAAAAAAATCACAGTATGCTCACTACAAAAAACTAGACTACACCACTGGCATAGATGACCAATACTAGCTTTGCTATTGCTTGAGTACATTAGCTAACGTATGTATATCTGTAAGCTAACACTGGTCTCTCACCAAGACACCTGCCCTGTTCTCCTCACACATCAACTCAATTTGTCTCCTCTGACCGTTGTTCGGTCTAATCCTGACCTGTCTCTGCTCTCTTGGCTGCATAGCAGGCTCATAATTGTATCTATGGTCCGTCATACAAGTGTAAATAAACATTTAAAGTTTCCTCAGCGTCTGAACTGTCATTGCGATCCATTGTTTTCCTATGGTTGAAATGGACCGCTCTCCCTCTCGTTACGTCACTTTCCGGTTTTGGTGGTTTTCAGATCCGGAAGTAAAATTCTCTCACAAAAACGACTCCAGAAGCCTTAATAGCGTATTTTAAAGTATATTTTAAAGAGAATCTAGTTCCTACATTATTTTTCTATACATCGACTCACTGGGGTCTCTAACGTGGAATATGCCCTTTAAAGGACAAATAGAGAGCGTTTCGTCACTATGTTGTTCTTGCGAATAAAACTCCGACACAATGATGTACAAGTAACAATAATATTTGCAATAACATATCGATTTATTGAATAACTAAGTAAATATAATTCCTTAATTTACCTTTGTAAAGAAACCTCATTGCTGGCTACTCTCTGCTGTCTCAGACTACGACATCTTAGCCCTGTATCCAAGTACTCCTCGCTGCAGACTGTAGCGCGGTGACGTCTCATACCTACGTTACCTTTATCACCTTTATTTATTAATTAATTTATTTACATTTACTTACTTGTGTTTTCTTAAAAATGTGTGTGTGTGTTAATGGCTTTTAATTGTAAGGATGCTTTGGTCATAATCATAGAGAATGTCATTGTAAATGTGTGCGATTTCAAACATTTATGACATGTTTTATGATATGTGTTAGTATTCGAAGTGAAAGGGATTCTGCTGGTCTTTAAAGGGTCTTTAAAAGTCTTATTTCGCCTAAAATGAGCCTTTAAATATGTCTTAAAATAGAGCAGAAAGACATATTAATAAAGGAATGCCATTGATGGTTGCATGTGTTGCAATAAAAGAAAAAGAAAAAAAATGTTTCTCATATTTGTAATCTTTTTCATTGACTAACATTATCAAAGATTAATAGATACTGTAACAAATGTATGGTTCATTGTTAGTTCATGTTAATTAATACATTAACTAGTGTTAACCAATGACACCTTATTGTAAAGTGTTACCTCTTAAATTTACCTTCATGTGACTTCATATGACTTTTTAGGGACGTTGTCAGTGAGACGAAATTCAGAGAAGAGGCCCACTTCATGTGGCTAGACAGATAGTTTTTTAACTCCTTAACATGTAGGGCTGGGTATTGAGTTCGATACTTTTTAGGCACCGACCGAATTGCCTCGATACCACCGAGTATCAAACAGGGCCGGCTCCAGGCATGGGCAGGGGTGGGCTGAGCCCACCCAAATGACTGTCTTGCCCACCCAATCAGAATTAGATAAAGATTACGTTAATTTTTTTGGGAATAGATTAAAACTAATCTGAAGCGGACTGTATTTTGAGAAGTTTAATCTATAGCTTGAGACTGCCCAAACAATCATAAAATAACTACAGAAAATTGCAGCATTTTTCTTTTATTAGCTAAATGCAAGGCGTGCTGAATTCATGTGGAGGCTTCAGTCTGTTGCAGAAAAGCAGAGGCTGACAACGAGCAAAAACGGGCAGAAATATTTGTGCGCTATCACGGGGAGTTTGCGAGTTACGAGGAGTTTAATGCACAAATATGTATCATAGCCTACCACTGAAATTACCTGAGCAGTTTTAATGTTCTACAATAATAAAAAAAAAAAAACATCATTCAATAACGTGTTCATTGCATGGACGGGGAACGAGCATAATATAAGTGTCTAAAATGCATGTAGGCTATACAGTTCAGTTGAAAGCTTGCCCCTTTTGACTTGCTGTTAATGTTGAATGTAAGACTGTAACAGAATGTAACACTGAAATAAGAGCTTGTGCGATGAAAGTTGTGTTCGTTACTATAGCAACAGTCGGCTCGGCTATCCAGCAATGCAAACTATTCGACTTTTTTTTTTTTGTCAAATTCTGCCGTTTTGAATTTAAAGTTGGGTTGTCATTTACGTGATTCATGTAATTCATAATTATTGTGACGACAATAGAATTTTTCTGTCTTTTTGCATTTTCAACATATTAGGAATACAATTAAAATTGAATGGGTGCATATTTTAAAATAAAAATATTATTTGCAGTTCAGATTACAAATTACAAAAAATCTTATTATTTATTTAGTTCCTTTACCATAGTGGTCTGGTCTTAATATTTTCCTCAAAACAATAGTCCCCCTAATGTTCTAGATATGATTATGGCCTTGTTTGGTATAAATAAAAAAGTTAGTTGAAAAAATCACCAGTGTAGAAACAATGATCCGGAGAAAGAGAACAAAGAGGGTTTTTTATTATTATTCAATAAAGAAAAAAGTTTATTTTGTTGTGAAAGTGCATGATATTCTAGGCTGCCCATGAAAGTTTATTTATTTATTTATTTACCTCCAGTGTACATATAACAGACTATAGTTAATATAGCAATATCTACAGTATAAATATCTAGACCCCCCCCACCCCCCCAAAAAATGCCCAGCCAGGATATCTGCCAGACCACCCTTCTATAGTTGTCAAGAACCGGCCCTGGTATCAAAAGACGTCTCATTGTTCAGTACCAAATTTCAATACCTAAGCGAACGTCAGTGAGGCAATAAGCCCAAGTAGGGCTCACTGCAGTCCACAACATCCAGGAGGCGTGGTTGGATCCACATCTAGGGGGTGGAGATTGGTAGGTTTAGGGGTGGAGATGGGGTGGGTTTAGGGATCAGGGGGTGGAGATGGGTAGGTTTAGGTATAGGCAGGAGTTGTAGGCTGCAGCAAGACGCTTCTCAATAAGCCTGCAGCACTGAGTGTGTTCGACTAGAAGCAGCGATGCGCAGATTGATTAGTGTTTGACATCCGCGAGAGCGATTCGAAAGCATACGGAGCAGTCTGCTCTCTTCACACAGACTGGAGCGCGTGACGCTCGCGGTGATTTCAGCGTCTGCCGTCTCACTAAATGAGGACATAAACACATGAACAACATCTCCAGAACTGCTCTGAGAGTCACTTCATGAGCATTTTACCATTTGATTTGAGTAAAACTAGCGTCATATCATATACACACAGAACTGTAAAGGTATTCACGGCAACCCTTCAAAATAAAAGTTCGGTTTAACTTGGAAGACACTGCGGCAGAAATATATTAATATTGCTCAGCAGAATGTACATACTGCTACTACTAGGCTACTATTAAAATTATTAAAACTTTATTTTTTAAGTAATGATCACACAACATTTCTTCCATGATTTAATTTTAATAGTAAACCACCTTTGTTTGCAAAAATAAGTAAAGTTTGATTTTCAATAATTTAAAGATAAATGAAATTAATGTTTTATGCCTTCATTTGAAAACCATATACAGAACACAGAATTTCTGAGGAAAAAGAAAACATTTCATAAGGCTATTTTAAGAATATATTTGATTTAAAGTTGTTTTATGCATTCAAATAATTAGACATACTACAACACAATTTAATAACAATAAAACATATGGTGAGATCACGTGACCCTTCGACTTCAATGCACACGTAGTCTTTCGCTCTGCTGACTTTGTCAAATATTTTATTATCCTGTCAGTAAATTTTGAACCATTTTGCATCGGACTCATCATGAGTGTTTCAACAGTCAAAGGCGATCGGAAAAGAGAGATTGGGCAATCGCCAATAAAGTAAAAATTCAGGGATTCCACCATCTCCAGAGAGGATATAGATGAGGCTATTGCTAACGGTATCAAGCTTGCATTTAAAGAACAGCAAAGCACTTTGGATTCGGTTGTGACTTCGGCAGTGAGAGATGCTGTGGTTTTTAAGTAATGAAAGATGTGACCGCGTTGATTCTGTTCAGGCAGATACACGTGAGGATCGGAGTGCAGTCACAGACTTAAGAAATCAGCTGGAGCGACTCACCGAGAAGATGACGGATATGGAGGATAAAAGCAGAAGAAGTAAGGTACGGCTGGTGGGGTTACCAGAGGGGATGGAGGGATCCGATGTTGCTGGTTTTCTCAGAGTTAATCTTTCCAAGTGGATTCCTTCCCTGAAAGGTCGTAACATCGAGATCGACCGGGCACACCGCGTATATGATGGAAGAAAAACTCTGATCGGCCACGTATGCTGATCTTCCGTGTGCTGAGATGGCATGACAGATTAGAGATTCTGAAGGGTGCTCGGCAGGCTTATCCGGTAAAATGCACGCAGGACAATGTCACGCTACTACTTTTTCCTGACTTTAGTCCAGTTACAGCCGCCAAGAGAAAAAGCTTGGTTCCGGTTTTGAGGTCGATGACGGCGCTTGGTCTCCAGCCCTTCCTCGCTTATCCGGTGGTAATTAAACTACGGCACGAGGGTGAACAGAGATGCTTCAATTATTTTCGGAAAGCGGAGGATTTTGTCGGCTCCCTGTCACAGAGTGGGACGTTTGCTGCGGATCCACAGGGCAGCGGGAGGGCGGCGGCTGCCCTTTCTTTGACCCGGCGGGAGGGGCTTGGTGGTCGGTATGGAGGAGATGGTGGCGGGAGAGATATGAATGATTGCTAGATCCCTTTTTCTCTTTTTTCTTCTTTCCTCTCCTCCTGGGATAGTATTTATATTTTATTCGATACAATTGTCCCCTTGCTGGAAAGACTAAGCCCCCCTTTTTTCTTTCTTTTTTTTTTTTTTCTCTGGAGGGGACTAATGGAGAGTAGGTTTCATTACAATAATGTTTTGGTTATGTGAGCCTTTTGGGAGGCTCGTTGTGGGCTGAAGTGGATCGGTCACGGATCATCACAAGTTTTTGTTGTTCAATCAGACCCATGTTCTCGTTATCGTGCGGCCTGAATTGTTTTTTTGTCTATAGTTCTTGGTCATCTCTGTCTGTGTTGCTTTTATTTTTTACAACAGATATTCATGATTTTATTTACTTTACCTTTTTTTTAAGGGGATTTTTCATCTAGGTGTTTTGATATCTAGAACGCACACTAGCGTTTACATTTCATTTACAGAATGGGAGTGCGTTTGCTTTTCTTCATTTGTTGAATACAATTTTGAGATTATGAACATTTAATGTATACTCTAAATTAGGGGTGTCCCCGACTAAGGATTTTCATAGTCGAATCGGAATTTTCGAATCTTGCCGATATTCGACTGATAGTCGAATCATATGTTTGGGGCGGGGCAAAATAAGAGACAGTCATAATTACTGACCTTAACACACAGAGCAAATGTGTAATGGACACCTCGCAAATACAAAATAATGTTTTATGTTTTGATTAAAAGATAGTTAACATTAAATGCCAGCGAAACCCTAATAATTCAAAACATTTTTACAACAGTGCTCTCATTATAATGTTATGTAGGCTATATGACAGTAGTTATTAATGTTCTGCATTTCTGTTTTGAGCTGCGCGCTGAAGATGACCAGTAGAATGAAGCATTTGATAGCAGTTTTTTTATCAGTGGGATTTAACTCCTTTATCTAATATAGAATACGCTTTGTTATTTATAAAACATAACATCAATATTACGACTTACAGGCTATCTGCACAAAATGCCCTGAATGCAGAAGTGAACATGTCCGCGCGGCTCTGAATGAACTCCTTTTGTGGACGCGTTCTTCACGCAACGTGTAGAAACACGGCAGCCAAACTCTAAAAATTCACAGCGTTTTATTATAATAGTGTTCTCATTATAATGTTATGTATATGACAGTCCCAGTCATAGTTATTAATATTATGCATTGTTGTTTGTTCTGCTCGCACTGCATGTTGATAATCACTGTACAATGAAGCGCTTTACTTCAGCGCGATGCATCTTATGCGAGATAAATAATACACAATATATAATCCAGCTGCCATGTTTTGAAATCACTTATACCCCACCTGATCGAAAAAATCCAGTCTGTAACTCTGTCTGTGACAGTTTGAGTCTTGAATATTTACACCAAACTGAAAACATTCAAACTTTCAGGCTATGATTTCTCAAGCCAAGCCAACCTAAATTTTGATTTGACAAACTTTTTTAATTTAGTTGATGTTAATGCTGATTATAAATTAAATCTCTTAGGTACTTTACAGACAAAGCAAATAACACTCTTTTTCTAACACCATCCTATAATATATTTAAAAAATACATTTAAAATCTTTTCCTTATATGGCTCTTTTGCCTTTCTTCAAAATGATTTAATATTGCTTTAATATTGTTTGTTCTTTTATGTAAGTTAGGTGTGGTGAACTGGAGTGCATACAGACAGGAGTTCTGGGTGCTGTATTCAGTGCCTACTGTGCAGAGAGATATTTAAAGACTGCCCACCTGGGTATGTGGAGAATGGCTGGAGGGGAGTCCTGCATGGTGTAACCGAACTGATTCTGTTACATTTAGATATTATGTTCTGCCTCGCCATTAGGGGGCGCTAAGTTATTATTTAGACTATTTATTCAGGTAGATAGTATGAAGAAGTCAGTTGGTGTTTGAGAGAGGAAGCAATGGTTTTCTCACGCTCACATTTTAGAAGCTGATGGTCCTAAGTAGGGATGGGCGATATATTGCATGCGATAGTCATGCGCATCTCGTCAGTAAAGCCGGTTCCTTGATTAGCGCTAAATCTCCATCACCTGTTTTCAAATAGAGCGGCATTTAATACACAGAGCCGTAGTTCACAGACAAGCTACGCATATATCGACTGATATATCGCCTTCGATATGAATGCAATATTGCGTAGCTTGTCAGTGATCTACGGCTCTGTGTATTAAATGCCGCTCCATTTGAAAACAGGTGATGGAGATTTAGCGCTAATCAAGGAACCGGCTTTACTGACGAGATGCGCATGCATATCGCATGAGATATATCGCCCATCCCTAGTCCTAAGATTGAGGATTTGTTTCCCTGTGTCAATCTATGGACCTTTTATGACGGATAGACTTCTGTAGTCATGAAACGGAACCAGGTGGAACTGTAACCAGTGTGGCCTATGCAGTTGTGAATGTTTGGCGTGTTAAACACATGCTAATACACAGTGGACTCTCACGTGTGCTTCAGGCAAGCTTTGTGGATATTACCGATTTGGATTATCATCGACTCACCATGTGCAAGGAGAACTTTGTCAACTAACCGGACATTATCAGCGATCGTTATTATCTGCGTCTTCATCTACTGTCAGCTAAGTTTGTTCCGTTTACAAACGTATATCATGTTGTTTTAACTCTGCTGGCCTGGCCTAACGACATAAAACCCCTAAGACTCATTTACATTTCATTCTTTGATTGTTGTTCATTTTTTTCTTTGTTTATTTTCAAATTGTCTTTTTCTTTGCTTATGATTGAGCCTTGTAAATGTTCATCTGTGTGAGGTAAACTGCCACATATAAAGGATATTCATTCTTTCTGCATTTTGTGCCTAACCAGTTCATGATCCCCCTCAAACCTTCTTATACCAAGGTGTAAATCATATTAAGGAAATTGGCCTGATCTCCTTTTTGATGTATAACTTAAGCCTAAATTGGGTAGCGGTTATAATGGGTTTTATTCATTCAAAGAATTTGAGGTCTACTGCTCGGTTGATTGTTTTATCAGTGATGGAGGTGAATTTCAGAATGAGTAGATGCAATTTTTTTTTCTTTCTCATGTGTCATGTTTATAGTCTATATCTATATTTTTATATACAATTATATTTTCTGTTTTGTTCTTTGAAATAAAAAAAGATCACTGTTATCAGTTTGGTTTTTTAGAGGCACCATGCATAAAATGGGATGCAGACACTGAAAATATACTGTATGTAGTAATTTAACTTAAAACTACTTTATTGGCTTAAATATTTCACATGCAGAATTACCAAAGCAAAAGAAAAATGTCTAAAATTATACAAAATAAATAAACAAGAACCATGACAGAGGAAAGATTAAAATAAGAAAGGCATCGGTTTTTTGCACTAAGTGCAATTATAATTAATTATAATCCTGCTATTTTAACATAGTGTAAATAGAATAGCTATAGATTCTATTTACACTATGTTAAAATAGCAGGATTTTCTGTTATTTATACTACTTATTGCAAATAGTGGCAATTATCTGCACCTCAGTATTGTAGTACATTGTAAAACTGTATGCATTAATAACTTAGTGTAAATTATAATTTTAATTCAAATTATTAAATGGATGCCACCTTATTGGGACAATAAAGCAACTTTTTGATTATTTCCTTCATTTTTATTGAAGATAAATGCTTTTCTGATGTGATTTGAAATTTTTATCTTTTGAAATGTTGACTATCACAGTTTCAAGTTTCAAGTTTTATTTGTCACATACACGACTATACAGAGATTGTATAACCAGCAGTGAAATGTGAGTCGGGTCCGCTCCATGGACAGTGCAAATATTGTAGAATACAACACAAGGGAAGTATGCATAAAATAAAATGAATAAAAAATAAGATATAAAGAATAAAATATAAAATATAAGGTATAAAAGAATGTGCATGACAGTATGCTGTAGAATTAAATATTAAGGTAAGCATGACTGTACAGAGAGGAATGTGCAAACAGGTTGAACATGGTTGACATGAAGCAGCCAATCACAAAAAAATAAATATAAAAAATAAGATAAGATATCAAGACACAGAAAGTGTTGTGTGCAAATGACACTGTCAGTATGAGGTAGAGAATAATGAGTGTGTGATTAGTGATTATGAAGTCAGATGATGTTAAAGGGGTGGTTGACTGGTTTTTTTTCTAGGCTTGATTGTGTTTATGGGGTGCAGTCTAGCATGTGTTCATGCTTGGTTTTTTTAAAAACGCATTATTTTTCACATAATTTACCTTTATTCCACACCTCTCTGTCCCTTCTCTGACAAACGCCTCGATTTATTTCCTGGTTTTATGAAGCTCCTCCTTCAGAAATACGCGATGGGCTCTGATTGGTTAGCTGGCTCAGTGTGTTGTGATTGGCTAAACCTCCTCTACTGCACATCTGAACGTCCCGCCCCTCGCCTCAGTGGCATGTTCTCCGGTTGAAATGTAAACAGTGGCGTTGTCTATAATGCTTATCAATTTGAGCCCGATTGAGACCCAGAGGATATTAGTGAAGAGGATCGTGCAGAACCTGTGCAAGCACGGCTCTTAATGGTATGTTTGGTTGTTGTTGTCTCATACTTTTAAATACGCTGCTATTTGTAAGTGCTACTGCTTCTGTTAGCTTTTAATATACGGTTTTATCCTGATTAAAGCTTTAATACAGCACAGAAACCGCACACGTGTCCATTTATAATGCTTCTCATTGCTGTGTGAAAATAAGTGTATAATTGGAACAGTTTGTTGGAGCTGATCTGATGACCTGAATGAGAGAGAGAGAGAGAGAGAGAGAGAGAGATGCAGAGCAGGGCGACAGAGTAACAGTATTAAGAACTGCTGCTTTAATGATTTTGAAACTTGAGAATCCATTAGAATCGTTAGAAGACAGAATCGCGATTCATATGAATAGATTTTTTCGCTGTCACCCCTAGTTTTCTCTTCCTCTTCTCTAAAGCAGCGCAGCATGGCCTCGCCCCCTTTGCTGTGTGTTCCCGGGGGCGGGGTTTATCTGGGTCTGTGACGTATCAGACCCAGGAAGTAACTCGTTGTAGTCCCTTACCAGTCGTTTTTGTAGGCATTAAACTGCCAGAATTTTAAAAGACGATATCTCCGTTTGCATTGAACTTTCAGCATCGCAACTCTGCAGATATTGTTTATGCTCAAACAGCAACATTACACACCAACTAATGTTAAAAAAGTGAAATCGCAATCAACCACCCCTTTAAGAGGCTGAGTTGAGTTAAGGAGTTTGATGGCCTGGGGGAAGAAACTCCTCCTGAGTCTCTCAGTTTTTGCCATCAGGCTGCGGAAGCGCTTACCAGATGGCAGCAGAGTGAATAGACAGTTTCCAGGGTGATTTGAGTCCTTGATGATTTTGACAGCTCTGCTTCTGCAGCGTTTGAGGAAGATGTCCTGCAGAGAGGGGAGAGCAGACCCAGAGATGCGCTCAGCTAAGCGCACAACTCTCTGCAAGGCCTTGCAATCTTGACTGGAGCTGTTTCCATACCACACTGAGATACACTGAGTCAATACACTTTCTATGGTCCCTGAATAGAAAGTTTTCAGGATTGTTG
Organism: Schizothorax lantsangensis; assembly: GCA_027422415.1. NCBI lineage: Eukaryota > Metazoa > Chordata > Actinopteri > Cypriniformes > Cyprinidae > Schizothorax > Schizothorax lantsangensis. Next base: position 4,301,163 of record CM049852.1, on the reverse strand, counting down.
GTGAGACCCTGAATTTCCTCAGCTGTCGCAGATGGTACAGTCTTTGCCTGGCTTTCTTAACCTGTGTTTGAATGTGTGTAGTCCAAGTCAGGTCCTCGGAGATGTTTACACCGAGGTACTTGAAGCTGCTCACCCTCTCCACAGGGGTCCCACTGATCATAAGAGGAGTGTAGGGCAGCAGGTGTCTCTTTCTGAAGTCTACAATCAGCTCTTTAGTTTTGCTCACATTCAGAGAGAGACAGTTGTCCTGGCACCATGATGTAAGTCTCTCCACCTCATCCAAGTATGCGGTCTCATCATTGTTGGAAAAGAGGCCCAGAACCACAGTATCATCAGCAAATTTGATAATAGATGTGGAGCTGTGAGAGGACACGCAGTCATGTGTGTAGAGAGAGTAGAGCAGGGGACTCAGGACACAACCCTGCGGTGCTCCTACGTACAGGGTGATGGGAGTTTGAGGGGAACTGGCCTACCTTCACCACTTGAGGTCTGCCGGTGAGGAAATCTTGAATCCAGTCGCAGAGTGAAGTGTTTAGGCCAAGGCCTGTGAGTTTGGAAGTCAGCTTGATGGGGACTATGGTGTTGAAAGCTGAGCTATAGTCTATGAATGGCAGTCTTGCATAGTTCCCATTGCTGCTATCAATGTGTGTGAGGGAGGAGTGGAGAATGTGAGAGATGGCATCATCAGTTGATCTATTGGGGCGATAAGCAAACTGAAGAGGGTCCAAAGTAACAGGGATGGATGAGCTAATGTGGCTCTTAACAAGTCTCTCAAAAACCTTCATGACTATTGATGTGAGGGCCACTGGTCTATAGTCATTCAGGCAGGAGGGTTTATTGTTCTTAGGCACAGGGATGATGATGGATTTTTTAAAGGAAGTGGGAACTACAGAGGTAGCAAGGGACTCGTTGAAGATAGAAGTGAACAAACCAGCAAGCTGATCAGCGCATGATCTCAGAACCCGGCCGGTAATTCCATCAGGTCCAGCCGCTTTCCTGATGTTCACTCCCTTTGGTGCCCTCCGAACCTCGTCCTCCGACACGGTGATCACATGATTCTCGCTTCTCTGCCTGCTGCTTCCTGACATGTTGCTCGGCAGAGCCGCGCTGCCGCCATTGCATTCGAAGCAGCCGTAGAAGGTGTTTAATTCGTCGGCCAGCAACGGATCTGCTCTCACCTCCGCGGAGGATTTGTTTCCAAAGGCACAGATGGTCCTTAGTCCCTGCCACATGCGTCGAGAGTCATTGAGCTGAAAATGAGACTCAATTCTCTCTTTGTAACGATGTTTGGCGGCACTTACTGCTCGTCTGAGAGCATAACACGATGCTTTGTACACGCTCATATTCCCAGACAAAAGAGCCTCGTTGTATGCGGCAGTGCGTTTGTTAACCGCATCACGGATTGTTCTGTCCACCCACGGTTTCTGATTTGAGAATGTCCTTACAGTTATCGTTTCTGTAGCTTGTTCGGTAAGTGTGTTTACAAAGCTCACTGCTACATCCGTGAACTCGCTGACATCAGATGAGCTCGCCCTGAACATGTCCCAGTTGACGTCATCAAGAGCCGCCTGTAGCATAGCTTCCGAGTGGGAGGACCAACGCGTCACTTCCCTCTTCACCGGGGGTTCCTGTGCGAGCCTTTGTTTATATTCCGGTGTGAGGAAAATGGCGGCGTGATCCGATTTACCAAAAGCCGGTAGTGAGCGGGCCTTGTAGGCATTCTTAAACTGAGAGTAGCAGTGATCCAGTGTATTCGGTCCTCTAGTTGGACAGGATACATGCTGGTGAAAGTTCGGCATGACCTGCATGAGGTTGGCTTTGTTAAAATCCCCCACTATGATAAAGGCAGCGTCAGGATGTTTGTTAATGTAGCCGCTGATCACGTCGTGAAGTTTAGACAAAGCCAAGCCGGTGTCCGCCTGTGGTGGAATGTAAGCAGCAGTAACGATGACCGCGGAGAACTCGTGGGGTAAATAGAATGGGCGGCAAATAATGGATAGATGTTCCAGATGAGACGAGCAGGATCTCGACAGAGAGGAGATATTCCTGGGGTCACACCATTTCTTGTTAGTCATGAAACACACTCCTCCACCTTTGGATTTACCGGCCTCCACTGTTCTGTCCATCTGTAAAACAGAGAAGTTGTCAGACGGCGTTACAGCAGTGTCCGGAACCGAGGGCGTGAGCCATGTTTCAGTCAAACAGATGATGTTACAGTCCCTTATGTCCCGTTGGAAACTTATCCTGGCTCTAAGATCGTCCATCTTATTCTCTAAGGATTGGACATTAGCGAGCAGGATGCTCAGTAAAGGAGGACTGTGAGCCCTTTTCCTCAATCTGTTTCGAATACCAGCGCACTTTCCACAGTGTTTTTTGTTCCGTCTCCTATGTCCTTTGTTCTCCGCGTTCCGAAGAATCTCAAGAGGCCACGATGGATTCGGATTCGGTGATAAAGTGTCCTGAACCAGGTTAGTGAAGCGGTTTCCAATGTCCAAGAGTGTACTTTTGTCATAGGTGATCAGTGCCGACGTTATGTGTGTAAAAAGAGAAATCAAAAGTAAGTAAAAAAGTAAATAAAAGCACAGTCTTAGCGGAGCGACCCGGACAGCGACCGAACATAGCAGCGCCATCTTGTGCCTCAATAAGAAATATATAAGGTGCCATTAAAGTGTAATATTACAATATACACAGTGAAGTAAAGTAAAGTGCAACAGAATGTTAATAAATTGTAAATAAAATACAACACAGATATTACAGAATAAACTCTGTAATTCCATATAATTTTACCTCAGATGAAACATGGTTAAAGTCATGGATATGTGCTGTTACATTTTACTGTTTTTTTTCCCTTCTTTTTTTCCACCTTAGCGTTCATACTTTTACATTTTATTAGAGTATTCTGTTAAGTATGCGCATGCGTTTTAATGACATATTACATCACGCACGACGCAAAAACACCTAACGTCATCACGCAATGCAAATTACACACGCATGCGCTGTCACCACGTTAATGCGCATGTGTGTTATAGACATACCATACGTCACTTTGTGCATGCGCAGTAAACACATACGTGACGTAGATACGTGACGTCACCGCGCTACAGTCTGCAGTGAGGAGTGTCTCCCTGTATCGGCCACCGTAGCTTCTCTAAAGGGAGGGACCTCAACCGCTAGATGCCGCTAAAATCTACACATTTCACCCTTAAGTCGGCCGCCTACTGCTTGCTCAGAACAAAAAGTGTAGTTTCGGTCACTTCAGTACAACTTGCTAATTCAGTGACAGACAGAAATCAAAAGGTCTCTGATGACGTGCTACTGCTCCATTCATCCATGAGCCTTTAGTCTGTTCTGTCCTGGACACAGATTTGAGGAAACATCAGCCTCCACATGATCTACTAGTCATAATCATTTCAGAAGAGCTCATGAAAATTGTTATCTTGCTGTATGAGTCTTTTTCTTTACGTTTTCTGATTAAAAGCAACCAAAAAGCCATTTTAAAATGGTTAAGCAAATACGTTAATAATATTAATAGGATCCCCAGACCAAGTGTGCCTCCTCTATTTCAAAACCCAAGAGCCGCCACTGGTTTACTCTGAAATGCGTCTATTGCAGTGGCATATAGCATGACATGATGTGCAAATGCCACTCAAAACGCCAGCTTCCTCACCCGAATGAAAAGGGGTTTCAGTCTAAATAAAAGGCTAGTGGCAGGATGGTAAAATGAATAGATGTGATTACGATCATTTGATAAAAGGAAGAGAGCGCGCCGTAGTTACGCACGGGATCGTTATACTTTGTGTGCTGTTTCATATTCTGTCATGGAGACTGCTGAATGCGCCTTTATAAATGGTTTCATGGTGCTCGTTGTTTTATTTTAAAACATCATTGCAATGTTTGCAATTGACATTATCGGGATTTCAAATAAAATGATCCCAAACGTAAGAACGGCGCGTGGGGCTGTGACGTGCGGTGATCCGCTTCCAAAACTACTGGCAAAAACACACTCTTACCCATTTGAAACATTTTAATATGAGTATTATGACACAAGTGAGGTACAAAGCTTTGTTAATAAGAGAAATAATTGGTTAGCAGGCAAATGTTACATCGCGGTCATGTTAGTCAAACGCGGCTTTGTGCTCTGTTTTGCCGGATGATCATGAATTTAATAATATTTATTGTTTCTTTTACCAAATCCTCACTGTCTCACCCTCTAGATTCGCAGGTTTATTTTATTGTTGTTCACTTTTAATCACTGTTTTCGCATCTCTTACTGTGGTAAACATGTGGGGGGGAAATGAAAGATTTTGTGGCCATGAATTAAGAATTCGTTACTATGACTTAAATTGTTCCCACATTTAAGTTAAATCATGGGTTTTCTAGGGAACAAATTAATGAAACATGGACAGTGGCCACAAATTAATATGCCGTAGGAACGAATTAACAAGTTGTAGGAAAGAATAGCCCATATCTGTCCTGCTCAGTCCTGTCAAAGCGAAGTGCCCGATATGCAACAATTATCTAGGGAAAATATAATTGAACATGACTTATTACTACATTTCAATACAAAATAACTTTGTACTGTATCTGTTTTAATGTACTTTTAAAGTTTGGATCACATTAAAAGCGTAGTTTGTACATTAGTAAATTATTTTCATGTAAGATTCAGCCTCTTCACCGTCACTCACAGCCGCTCGCACGTGTTTTGCTCACGAGCCGCACGCACCCCAAAATGAAACTGCTTAATCGACCATCGATAGCTTTTATCGATTACATCTCTAATCCACAATTAATCGTTGACATCCCTACTTCAAACAGATTAAAATGTTTCTGCATGTTAAGTTTTGATTTACACTTTTGTACTTTGTTGTTTAATGGTCTATAAGTGTATACACAACCATACATTTGTCTTGAGCACATTCAGTATAATCACTGTATTTGATCATTTACCTTTTGATTCTTAAAGGAATCTTTCACCCAAAAATAAAAATTGTCATAATTTACTTCACTGCATGTCGTTCCTGAGCTGTATGACCTTCTTTCTTCTGTGAAACACAATAGATGATATTTTGAATATTGTTGCCAACCAAAGTTTTGGTACCATTGTTTTCCATTGTGTGGAAAAAAAAACATTTCTCAAAATATCTTTTCTTATTTTCCACAGAAGAAAGTCACACTGTTTTCAAATGACTTTAAGATAAGTCAAGTGATGACAGAGTTTTAATTTTTGGGTGAACTATCACTTTAACATGAAATGTTTTTGTTTGGCAGGATTTTCACAAAGTTTTTGTGTTCAATAATATAGTTTCAAGTTTTATTTGTCACATACACGACTATACAGAGATTGTATAACCAGCAGTGAAATGACAGTCAGGTCCGCTCCATGGACAGTGCAAATATTGAAAAATACAACACAAGGGAAGTATACATAAAATAAAATGAATAAAAAATAAGATATAAGAATGAAATATAAAATATAAAAGAATGTGCATGACAGTATGCTGTAGAATTAAATATTAAGGTAAGCATGACTGTACAGAGAGGAATGTGCAAACAGGTTGAACATGGTTGACATGAAGCAGCCAATCACAAAAAAATAAAATAAATATAAAAAATAAGATAAGATATGATATCAAGACACAGAAAGTGTTGTGTGCAAATGAGCAAATGACACTGACAGTATGAGGTAGAGAATAATGAGTGTGTGATTAGTGATTTGAAGTAAGTCAGATGATGTTAAGAGGCTGAGTTGGAGTTCAGGAGCCTGATGGCCTGGGGGAAGAAACTCCTCCTAAGTCTCTCAGTTTTTGCCATCAGGCTGCGGAAGCGCTTACCAGATGGCAGCAGAGTGAATAGACAGTTTCCAGGGTGATTTGAGTCCTTGATGATTTTGACAGCTCTGCTTCTGCAGCTTTTGAGGTAGATGTCCTGCAGAGAGGGAAGAGCAGACCCAGAGATACGCTCAGCTAAGCGCACAACTCTCTGCAGAGCCTTGCAATCTTGACTGGAGCTGTTTCCATACCACACTGAGATGCACTGAGTCAATACACTTTCTATGGTCCCTGCATAGAAAGTTTTCAGGATTGTTGGTGAGACCCTGAATTTCCTCAGCTGTCGCAGATGGTACAGTCTTTGCCTGGCTTTCTTAACCTGTGTTTGGATGTGTGTAGTCCAAGTCAGGTCCTCGGAGATGTTTACACCGAGGTACTTGAAGCTGCTTACTCTCTCCACAGGGGTCCCACTGATCATAAGAGGAGTGTAGGGCAGCAGGTGTCATTGTCAAGTTCACAATCAGCTCTTTAGTTTTGCTCACGTTCAGAGAGAGACAGTTGTCATGGCACCATGATGTAAGTCTCTCCACCTCATCCAAGTATGCGGCCTCATTGTTGGAAATGAGGCCCAGAACCACAGTATCATCAGCAAATTTGATAATAGATGTGGATCTGTGAGAGGACACGCAGTCATGTGTGTAGAGAGAGTAGAGCAGGGGACTCAGGACACAACCCTGCGGGGCTCCTACGTTCAGGGTGATGGAGTTGGAGGTGAACTGGCCTACCTTCACCACTTGAGGTCTGCCGGTGAGGAAGTCTTGAATCCAGTCGCAGAGTGAAGTGTTTAGGCCAAGGCCTGTGAGTTTGACAGCTAGCTTGGTGGGGACTATAGTATTGAAAGCTAAGCTATAGTCTATGAATAGCAGTCTTGCATAGTTCCCATTGCTACTATCAATGTGTGTGAGGGAGGAGTGGAGAATGTGAGAGATGGCATCATCAGTTGATCTATTGGAGCGATAAGCAAACTGAAGAGGGTCCAAAGTAACAGGGATGGAGGAGCTAATGTGGCTCTTAACAAGTCTCTCAAAAACCTTCATGACTATTGATGTGAGGGCCACTGGACGATAGTCATTCAGGCAGGAGGGTTTATTGTTCTTAGGCAAAGGGATGATGATGGATTTTTTAAAGGAGGTGGGAACTACAGAGGTAGCAAGGGACTCGTTGAAGATAGAAGTGAACAAACCAGCAAGCTGATCAGCGCATGATCTCAGAACCCGGCCGGTAATTCCATCAGGTCCAGCCGCTTTCCTGATGTTCACTCCCTTTGGTGCCCTCCGAACCTCGTCCTCCGACACGGTGATCACATGATTCTCGCTTCTCTGCCTGCTGCTTCCTGACGCGCTGCTCGGCAGAGCCGCGCTGCCGCCGTTGCAATCAAAGCGGCCGTAGAAGGTGTTTAACTCGTCGGCCAGTGACGGATCTGCACTCACCTCCGCGGAGGATTTGTTTCCAAAGGCACAGATGGTCCTTAGTCCCTGCCACATGCGTCGAGACTCATTGAGCTGAAAATGAGACTCAATTCTCTCTTTGTAACGATGTTTGGCGGCACTTACTGCTCGTCTGAGAGCATAACACGATGCTTTATACACGCTCATATTCCCAGACAAAAGAGCCTCGTTGTATGCGGCAGTGCGTTTGTTAACCGCATCACGGATTGTTCTGTCCACCCACGGTTTCTGATTTGAGAAAGTCCTTACAGTAATCGTTTTTGTAGCTTGTTCGGTAAGTGTGTTTACAAAGCTCACTGCTACATCCGTGAACTCGCTGACGTCAGATGAGCTCGCCCTGAACATGTCCCAGTTGACGTCATCAAGAGCCGCCTGTAGCATAGCTTCCGAGTGGGAGGACCAACGCGTCACTTCCCTCTTCACCGGGGGTTCCTGTGCGAGCCTTTGTTTATATTCCGGTGTGAGGAAAATGGCGGCATGGTCCGATTTACCAAAAGCCGGTAGTGAGCGTGCCTTGTAGGCATTCTTAAACTGAGAGTAGCAGTGATCCAGTGTATTCGGTCCTCTAGTTGGACAGGATACATGCTGATGGAAGTTCGGCATGACCTGCCTGAGGTTGGCTTTGTTAAAATCCCCCGCTATGATAAAGGCAGCGTCAGGATGTTTTTTAATGTAGCCGCTGATCACGTCGTGAAGTTTAGACAAAGCCAAGCCGGTGTCTGCCTGTGGTGGAATGTAAGCAGCAGTAACGATGACCGCGGAGAACTCGCGGGGTAAATAGGATGGGCGGCAAATAATGGATAGATGTTCCAGATGAGGCGAGCAGGATCACGACAGAGAGGAGATATTCCTGGGGTCACACCATTTCTTGTTAGTCATGAAACACACTCCTCCACCTTTGGATTTACCGGCCTCCGCTGTTCTGTCCATCCGTAAAACAGAGAAGTTGTCAGACGGCGTTACAGCAGTGTCCGGAACCGAGGGCGTGAGCCATGTTTCAGACAAACAGATGATGTTACAGTCCCTTATGTCCCGTTGGAAACTTATCCTGGCTCTAAGATCGTCCATCTTATTCTCCAAGGATTGGACATTAGCGAGCAAAATGCTCGGTAAAGGAGGACTGTGAGCTCTTTTCCTCAATCTGTTTCGAATACCAGCGCTATTTCCACAGTGTTTTTTGTTCCGTCTCCTATGTCCTTTGTTCTCCGCGTTCCGAAGAATCTCAAGAGGCCACGATGGATTCAGTGATAAAGTGTCCTGAACCAGGTTAGTGAAGCGGTTTCCAATGTCCAAAAGTGTACTTTTGTCGTAGGTGATCAGTGCCGACGTTATGTGTGTAAAAAGAGAAATCAAAAGTAAGTAAAAAAGTAAATAAAAGCACAGTTTTAGCAGAGCGAACCGTACGGCGACCGAACATAGCAGCGCCATCTTGGATTTTTGTCCAAAAATATATATAATATATATATGGATATAATAACACTCACTGTAGTTTCTTCAGTTTGCAGTGTGGATCCTCCAGTAGAGCAGAGAGCAGCTTCACTCCTGAGTCTCCTGGTTTATTATAGTTCAGATTCAGTTCTGTCAGGTGTGAGGGGTTTGATCTCAGAGCTGAACTCAGAGCAGCACAGCCTTCCTCTCCAATACTGCAGCTCCACAGCCTGCAGAGAGAAAGAGCAAAAACAGCTAAAATCATTAATAAATAGTCATGTGTTAGAAAGGTTTGTTATTGAAACAATGGCACACTATTCATCTCCATCATTTCAATAAAAATATGTATATCACACAGCGGACAAAAAAAGCAGTCAAAAAAAATCCCATAGACTTAAAATGGCGGAATGTTCATGAATTTGAATCTCAACTGTCACTTTCTCACACACTCACACTCACACACACACTCTCTCACACACACACACACACACACACACACACACACACGTACTTTTGTTTTTGTGAATTGTGGGGATATTTAGGCGTAATGGTTTTTATACTGTACAAACTGTATTTTCTATTTTCTGTATTTCTACCCCTTACAGGAAACTTTGTGCATTTTTACTTTCTCAAAAAAAAACTCACTCTGTATTATTTATAAACCTTTTGAAAAATGGGGACATGAGGAAGTGTCCTCATAAATCACCTTCTCCTTGTAATACCTGTCATACCCATGTCTTTATACAAATTTGTGTCCTCATTTGTCACAAACACACACACACACACACACATGCACACGCGCGCGTACACTCACTCACTCACACACACACACACACACACACACACACACACATGCACGCACACACACGCACGCACGCCCACACGCACGCATGCATGCACGCGTACACACACACACAAACACAAACACAAACACACACACACACACATGTTGGGTTTCCATGTTTTATGGGGACATTCCATAGGCGTAATGGTTTTTATACTGTACAAACTGTGTGTGCTATTGCCCTACACCAACCCTACACCTAAACTTAGCCCTCACAGGAGACTGTGTGCATTTTTAGATTTTCAAAAAACTTTATGCTGTATGATTTATAAGCTTGTTTCCTCATGGGGACCAAAAAATGTCCCCACAAGATAACGATTTACTGGTATTACTATCTTTGTGGGGACATTTGGTCCCCAGGACGTGATAAATACCAGTACACACACACACACACACATACACACACAGGTCATGGATCTCATGATCACAAACTCTCCAGTCTGAACTTAGTCAGAGGGTCAAGGTTAACCTATACTTTAAGTCGGCCGTCTACTGCTTGCTCAGAACAAAAAGTGTAGTTTCGGTCACTTCAGTACAACTTGCTAATTCAGTGACAGACAGAAATCAAAAGGTCTCTGATGACGTGCTACTGCTCCATTCATCCATGAGCCTTTAGTCTGTTCTGTCCTGGACACAGATTTGAGGAAACATCAGCCTCCACATGATCTACTAGTCATAATCATTTCAGAAGAGCTCAGAATAAATCAAATATTACAGTTTATTTGTCAGGTAAAAATGTATCATGCTAAATACATAATTAACCCTCACCCGTACCTCCCGAACCTATAACAAAAGTGTCCCTCATGGGGGAAAATGACCCGAAGGCCTTCAATGTTACACTTTTTTTTTTTCAGTCCTGAAATTCTATTTATTCCTATTTATTTTTTCTAATTATTTATGTAGGTTTTGTTATTATTTTTGGTGATTTTTTTATTTTATTTTCCTTAAATTCTGGATTTTATTATGCAAATTAGCATATTTGCATACATAATTTCACAACAAAAAACACACAATTTCTACTTTAAACATCATTATCCATCAGGAACTGGGTTACTGAGTGTCTCTGAGGCATCTGGCTGGGAAAAATGACAAAAAACTGCATTTATAGTTTCAGCCACTAGATGGGCCTATTGGGCCTATGGAGATTCTCAACTGAGCCCAAAAAGTCAAATCTTGAGAACTACACCAACTTGAGGCTTCATTTAGCTTTCAGATATATCTCAAGGCTTTCAGATATATATAAAAACAATATTTTGTACAAAACAAAATATACATTTATACTGTATTTTAATCCAAACACATGCATATCCATAAATTTTCATAAATATGTAATAAATATAAAAGATAAATTTAAAAATATAAAAATTATATCAAATAATTGGTCTTCACCTCATCACTCAAATTTAACTGTGTTTGGTCAAAAAAAAGGCAGAATGATATTAATTTCCCAGCAGAAACATTATTCTGTTCACTCCTGAGTCTCCTGAGACCTTACTATTCCCCCCCCCCCCTTTATTGCGTGTATTTGAAGCAGAACTCTTCATCTGCAATGACGGCTCTCTGCTGCTGCGGGACTCTGCTACTGCGGGACTAGCCTAGAGGCGTAAAAAAGTCAGGGCCAGGCTGAAATGCAGGGCTCTAGCGTTCCCCTCGGTAGAAATCACGTTTCCCCCTCGGGCTTATACTATATTGACTGGGTTAAATAGAATTGCATTACTAAAAAGAGACTAAAATAAAATTTAGACTAAAATAGTCATGGATAATTCTGACTAAAATAAGACTAAAATGCTCAGACTTTTAGTTGACTGAAACTTGACTAGACTAAAAAGAGTATGAACGTGACTAAAACTAATAAAAACTAAAATGACAGCTTCACACAAAGACTAGACTAAAACTAAAATTAAAACAGGCCGCCAAAAACAACACTAGTACCATATGTGTATGTGTGTGTGTGTGTGTGTGTGTGCCTGTGTGTATGGGTATGTGAGTTTTTTCTGCTTTGGGGACATTATGCAGTCTCAGCCCTTTGTTTGAGTATGCATCTTTCCTGGATTGTGTCAGATTTGGTATGGTAAGACTTTCAAGGGTTTCTTCAGAGATTTGACTAAGTGTTAGTTCAATGTTCAAACTCGGCCAGATGTTAAGGCTGCGAGCTCGTTTGGAGTAGCTCCAAGTTTCAAGAAGCGCGCGATTTCGAGCAGAGAGCAGAGAGAGAGCGGGGGTCCGCTTTTTAGATGGACTGACGTCAGGGCGTCCACCAGCGCTCTTCCAATGAAAGGGTTCCTGTAGACAGAGCGCCGCCTACACGGCTCATTTTCCATGCAGTAAATCCTCTCGCCTAGTTGCTTTAATCTCATGAGGAAAATATCTTAACACATTCTGTATGCGTTGTAATCATACATTATTATAATAAAAGTTAACTTTCATTTACACCAACTTTTTGCATTTATCGTGGCCGTTAAAATGAAACCAAATTCAGCATATTTCCTACACGTTAATAGTTTTCCTGCTAAGACACACAAAAGGGTTCAAATTAAAGATTGAAAACAACACATCATGCATATGATGCTTATAAGTGTAGTACTCACTTTACAGGAGAAAATGATACCTCCAAAGATTACACAAAAATACCATTGATTACAATAACACAGCAAGCTTACTTTCATTTCATAAAATGCAACCTGACTATATATATATATTGTAAATAAAATATATATATTGCTTTTGATAACAGCAACAGGTATTATTTGTCTTTTGGGTATAAAGTTTATGAGAGTTTGGATGTTCTTTGTTCAAGAAGAGAAATTGAGGGGTGTTTCAGTTTGGAATGTGAGAGAAACGGGAGGTCAGGAAAGTCAGCTGTCCAGGTCATGAGAATGTCACGTTTGTGGAGATCTGGTCTTTCTTAGCTCGACCATCTGTCGTAAAAACGTCTTTTCTCGTTGATAAAAATCATTGAATTATGCGTTAACGATCAGGGGATCCATGACGTTTGTTGTTGGACCATAAGCAGATGTTTCGTCCTGTTTCGGTCGAGTTATGTTTAAGTAATAAGAACCAAGTGAAGTCCTGTTTTAAACAACATTCAAGATGTTTAACAAAGTCTCTTGAGAGATAAGGAGGTTTTATGGCAGGAAATCGGAACTCAGGGATGTGCTCGCCATTATGTTCAGGTGTGTGTGCGTTCTACCTTCCCCCAAGGTCTTACACATCCCCCTTTTGCTCGGTGAGGTTCCCATTGCGAACGTCGGCGGGCACTGGAACAAGAAGCAGGGAGAACAGGCACACACAAGACACAAACAACATCTCCATCACCGACTGAATCCTGGTGCAGGGTAATTTGGGAAAGAACAGGTTAGGAACTTGAGAAGATGTAGGGGTGCATTCTTTAGGATTACTGGCAATTGAGTCATTCCAATTGGTTTAATTGTCAGGGGTTCGACGAGGCGGTATAGGCGTGATCTTGAGCAGGTTGGTTGAGTTCTCAGGTTCGGGTTCTTGGTCGGTTTGGTCACATCGGAACATGCGTGGGACGCCTGACGTGCATTTGTTGAAAGACTCTTGAACGGCGTTCACTCGCTTGTGTAGGAGGAAGGCCAGTGTCAATGTCACAACATACCCTACAATAGTAGAGATGCAAAGCGCTGTGTCAGCGGCAGACCAAGACCGAATAATAGGCGCGCCAGTGGGTGGAAGGCGAGCGATAGCTTCTAAAGCTGTATCAACAGGAGTCAAGTCAATAAGTTGCGTTCCTTCCTCCTTGATCCTTTCTTCCAATTCTGGATCGAGGACGAAGGAGTGCTGTTTGAAGAAGGGCGAGATTTCGATTTCAGCCTGATACTCGTTGTCGGTAAGGTGATACAATGCTAACTCGTCGATATGGAGGATCGAGCCCTTAGGGACAGTGATCCATAAAGTTTGGTTGGGCAAGATAATGCGTGTAGCTTTGTCGTGTTGATCGTATGTGAGGGTAGCTGTTCGTGCTGGGGTGTTGACCAGCCATCGGTTTCCGATGATTTCGGCTTGCATTACCTCAACTTGAGAACGTGGTGTCGCTTCGGCGGGGCAGCTAGTGTCGGGTCTAGGGGTGGGCGATATGACCAAAATCTTATATCACAATATGACTAATTCTATATCACGATAACGATATATATCACAATATAGTTATTTTTTTCTTTAATTTTTTTTAATGATATTAAATCTTTGATACCATAGAATTTTCATAATCCTTGTCACCAATGTCAGTATCAAACTAATAGAAATATAATACAATATAAAGCAAAAAAGGCATGTACGAACATGCCTTTCTTGTGTGTGTGTGTGTTGTATTGTGTAATGTGTATTGATGTGAATTAATGTTAGACAGTAAACGCTATTGGATGCAAAACAATTTTTGGAAGAAATCCCAACAATAAAGTGAAATTAAATTGAATACAAGCCTAAAAAGAGACAAAAAAAAAAAAAAAAAACTCAAGCTCACTGAATATAAACAGTCAGTGATGAAATAAGGATAAGAAACAAATTGCAAGCAATAGGACAAAAACCTACATAAATAAGAAACGCTACATAAATTGTGTAAATTAATTAGTCTTCACTGTGTTAATTAGATAGATATAATTAACATGTGTATTATGTATAGATTCTATACATAGGCTATATATAAATATCATTATTATTATTTATTCATTTATTCTTATTAAAGTTACAAAAGTGATATAGTCAAGAGCAGTGAGAGATTTTCTCTCACTGTTGTTTGATTAATGGCAGACAGGACGAATATTGGACAGCTTCCCCTTTAAGACCGAAGTCCAGATCCAATATACTGTTACATATCCGTTTTTTTTTTTTTTTGGATACTTGCAAAGACGGGGATTCTTACGCATATAAGTGTGTTTATGTAATCGTTCAAAGCCAATAAAGCGGCAAAAAAATGCGCGCTCCTCTCACACAGAAACAGAGACGGCGCACACATATAGCTCTGTTGTTTGTGTTTCAACGGCTTAAAATCGGTTGTTTTAAAACGGCTGTGCTTAAAAACACGTGTCCATGCTTCGTTTAGGAACGTGCTCATCACTTTGTCCTGGCTAATCGTGCTCCTACTCGGAGCCACCTGCTTCTGTCTCCCCTTCACGCCCCGTGGTGGCGTGTAAAGATCGCAGTCATCCAAATGATGAACAAGTATTACCGTAAACAATGTATTTTGCGACACCACAAAATAATGATAGAGCATAATATGAAACGATAGACTTTTTATTTCGTCCATCCGATATATATCGTCATATTGCACAGCCCTAGTCGGGTCTAATGGATTCTAGGCCGCAGATGCCCTCAGTATTATCGCGGACGAAGGGTTTACTCGGGCAAAGAAAGTGAATGTCCTTAGTGAGCGTACACATCCTTAGGTTTGGGGCCAAGTACAACTGCTCGTTGTTATCGTGATACGCAATGACTTCAGGAGTGTGGATTTTGACATAGCTGTTCCCTTGCCAAAATCCCACATTCACAACGTCTTTGAGCCGGTAAATGCTATTAGAGTCGATAATGGGCAAACTGAGGAGAAAGGCCAAATCGCCTGCTTCCGGGTCTACGCACAAGGGAATAGCGCTACCCCAGGAAAAGGTGAGATGGGTTTGGATGGGACTAGCGGGGCCCACGGTGGCCTAGGTTAGGATGTTTTGGACAAGGTTTAAGAGGTATCAAGTAGTGTGGAATCCTACCCATGGCTAAGTTATCAATCGAGGACTTACTTCACGTAGCATGTCGGTCATGATTTGGCGGGTCGCCTCGATCGGTTGATAACGGTTCTCACAACGAGTTACAACGACTTTATTGAAGGGAGTCAATCTTAATTTTGGGACCTGGATTTAACTAATTGGTAAAGGGAGTTCCCTGATGAGGGGACTAGAGGGGAGAGGAAATTATAGTGAGAGAGGAAGAAGGAAAAAAAACAAAAAAAACAAAACAAAGAGAGACACAGGTGAAAGGAAACAACAAAAACGAGAAGCGGCGGCACAAGAACACCGAATGAGGTTAGGCAGCAAACGAGTGTCACATGTGTGAAGTAACTCCTCTCTCTTAGAGGTTGACTCTAGCAGTGCAGCTGAGGAGAGAGTATAAGCGTTGTGTTTCAACAAGGTCGCTATATGTTTTCCTAAACAACAGAACATATGTTAGTGTGGTGTAGAGCGTATGATTGTCGGTCTGTGTCAGTGGGTTTGATCTTCCCCCTTTCCCGGTCGGCTGGAGCTCTAGTGCCTCTTTATCTGGTTTCGATGGACCCATCGAAGGACTGGCTCACTTGTCTGATTTTGATTCGGTAGGCGACAGGTGAGAGCTTGTCTACAATTGCATGGGGTCCTGTCCAGTGAGGTAGGAACTTCTTTGACAGGCGATGGGGAGCGTTCTGCCTTGGTCGGGCGAAGCTGTAGTACCACACTTTGTCTCCGACATTGAACTCATGGTTCATCCTTTTGGTCGTAGTAGGCTTTACGACCTTCCGCGCTTCGTTGTAGTTGCTGTTGAGCGAAGGCGAAAGTCGTTCTCAGGTGCTGATGCAACTCTTCCAGGTATTGGTGAGTGGTATAGGCGGTGACGAGGTTCAGGTCACCAGGTTGGTACAGCAGGTGTAGCGGTAGCGTCATGTTTCTCCCTGTCATCAATGTGAACGGGGGTACGCCGGTAGACTGGTGAGGGGTGGCTCGAGCAGCCATCAGTACCAGCGGAAGTTTAATATCCCAATCCTTTTGATTGGCGGACACATACTTCTTCAACATGCTGACCACTGTTTTATTGGCCCGTTCAACTTGACCCGAGGAAATTGGGTGATGGCTTATATGGAGCTTGGCCTGTACACCGAGGAGTTTCCACACTTCCTGCATGATGTCGGCGGTGAAGTGGGTTCCGCGGTCAGAGTTGACCCTTAAAGGCAGTCCAAATCTTGAAAAGATGTGGTTCATTAACAGGCAGGCTGTTGTTTCTGCTGTATCATTGGGAGCTGGGAGGCACTCTATCCACTTCGTGAATTCGCAGACCACGGTGAGGAAGTATTTGTTACCTCGCGTTGACCGTGGTAGGGGTCCTACCCAGTCTATTTGGAGGTCCGACCAGGGAAAGTCATTCCTTTCCTTTGCAGTGGGGCTCGGTGGTTTGGGTTTGCCGGTTGAAACTGGCAACACACCAGGCATCCTTTTACGTATTCCGCCACGTCTTGCTGCATGCCAGGCCAGTATGCTACTTGCTTGAGTGTTTCATAGGTGGCCTTGGCGCCGTGGTGTCCTGCGCATGGTGCATCGTGGGCGTGTGTCAGCATCATCCCCCTTTGGCCGTGAGGGACTACGAGCTTTGGCGTAGTTAGGGGCTCAGGGACATATGCGAGTACACCGTCTCTCAGATGCAGCATGTGCTTGATTGAGTGGAGCGTGCGGAGCTCGGAGGAAGCAGCTAGGTAGGAGGTGGCAATAGGATTAGTTAAGGGGTCGGAAATGTGAGCTGCCATAGTTCGCAGTGTTCGATCTGCATTTTGGAGTGTGAGGAGATCGTTAGCAGCGAACTGAGGTGAAATGGCAATGTGGGAGGAGGTGGGGGTTTGTACGCCAGTGGCGTGTTGGCGGCGGGTTATAGCCGCTACTGAAGGGTTGGGAGGGAGGGCTTGAAATGTCCAGGACTCTCCGTGTAATGCACCTGCTTTGGCGAGGGCATCGGTTTGGTCATTGAAGTTTTTGTCTTGTCCTGGTTGACGTGAATGACCTCGAACCTTTTTCCAATAAACGATAATGTCATGTTCAGTGACAATGGCATCGCCTGCTTGGAAGAGTTCCTGGTGTTTGACAGGCTTGTTGTTAGCTGTCTTGAATCCATTCTGTTTCCATCCAGCTAAATGGCATGTGAAGCTTAGACGGGCGTAATTCGAATCGGTACAGATGAGGAGTTCTTTGATGTTGTGGGATGCCGCCATTTGAAGTGTGATGAGGATGGCTGCTATTTCAGCATATTGCAATGATCGAGGGCCTAAGTTGAATTGCTGCAGTGGGCAGGGGTCGTTGTTGAGCCAGACCACTCCCGCTCCAGCTTGTAAATTGCCCTTGTGGTTGTAGGAGCAGCCGTCGACATATGCTGTGGGCATTCCTTCACATACATTCTCCTCGAAGTACCTGTGATTCGTCAGTTGAGGTTGTGGCGGTTCTTTAGGTTCCGCTGGAGTATGCAGTGTGTCCGTTGAACAGTTTTGGCAGGCTGCTAGCCCGTTTCCAAGTGAGGATTTGTAGTTTTGGGCATATCTTGCCTCGACGTCCCGTCCTTGGAGTGTCATTAGCCAGGTAGCTATGCGTGCGTTGGTCACCACGCCATTTCTGATGCGTTGACTGTTTAGGAAGGTGACCGTCTGATGACAAGTCTAGATGATGACTTTCTGTGCACCGATGTAATTAAAGAAACGCTGGATAGCCCACACAGTGCAAAGCAAAGCCTTTTCGCAGTTTGAGTACTTGCATTCTGGGGGAAGCAGCGTTTTGCTGGCATAAGCGACTTCCGTCCAAACGAAGGGTTCATCCTTTTTCAGAAGGGAAGTTAGTGGTCGTGCGATGTCAGCGTAGTTTTCGATGAAATGTCGTGAATAATTGCACACTCCCAGAAAGCTTCGCAGCTCAGAGATGTTAGTCGGCGTCTTTATGCTTTGGATTGCTTGGATGCGGTTAGACTGTGGCTCGATGCCGTTTCTTCCGATAAGCAATCCGACATAGTTCACCTTGATTTTGCACCACTGTCCTTTGTGAAGGGCGATCTTGGCTCCTGCCGTTGTCAGCTGATTTAGGACGTGATTGATTTCTTTGAGGTGGTCTTCCACACTTGAGCTTTTCATCAAAACGTCATCTACATAGACAAGGTTGCCTCTGGCTCTGGTGCCAGGGCATGCTTTGTTCAGGAAGATGTTGAATTCTGCTGGTGAGTTGGCATAGCCGAAGGGACACCGTGTGAAGGTGTACTGTCGATTGCCAAAGGTGAATGCCAGCTTGTGTTGGTCATCGGGATGGACAGGGATTGTCCAGAACCCGGAGGCGACGTCCAGTGTGGAAAGGATCGTCGAGCCTTTGATTTTTGGAATTTCTTGATCCAACTGGGTCATAGGCCATCGTGACAATGGTACTTGCTGATTCAACTTGCGATAGTCGATGGTGGGCCGCCATTTGCCGTTGGGTTTTAGGACTGGCCATATCGGGGCAGAGTATGTGTTGTTACAGGGCTGGATGACCCCCTTTTCCAGCATGGAGTCAACAATCTCTTGCACTGGCTCATATGACGCTATTGGAATCTTGTACTGTCGCACAAATGTGGATGGCGCATTTGGGTTTGTCGGGATGCGCACCGTGTGGATGTTTGTCAGTCCACAATCCAGGGAATCCTTTGCGAAAGAGTCCTTGTATTTGTGCAGAACCTCTTTGAGTCCTTAGCGATCCGCTTCATTGTGGAGGGCATCCGCCTCACTCAGAATCTGTTGAACTTGTGCGTTGAACCCAGTGTAGGGTTCTCCTGCAGTGAGGTCATTTGAGGGGCTTTGGGCCCCGATGGTCACCTGTGTAGGTGATTCTGTCGCAGGCTGTGTTGAGACAGTGTAGACAGCGAGATGAGTGTCATCTGTTAGTTCTGACCGGCAGACGCTTTCTCTGGACACAGGCAGAATGGACGTGATGGCAATGATTTCATGGGGTTTTGTGAACGTTACAGTGTCGTCGTATTAGTCTGACATTAGCTGTGTGGGTATAGGGCCTATGACAGGTACCATCAGTTCAAAGTCGTGGAACACCTGGCTGATGAGCCATCCCAGGTGATTGGCTTTGGGAACGCAGATGTCTTGGGCCGTACAGTTGTTGAACAACACATACACAGCACGAGATGACACTTCCATGAGAGGTGTGGCTTCCAGAGTCAGTCCGAGTTTTAGGCAGGTCCTGGAAGGTTGGAAGAAGCCTAGCTTACTGTTTATAGTTTGGCCAGGTCGCATGTTGAGGCGGACGCTGACACTCTTGCTGTAGGCAGGTATTGTGGCTTCTTGCTCCGTGATCATAGCACATGTGTCTGGCATGGTTTGACCAGATTGGAGGTTCTTGAGGTTGACTGACGTTGTCAGTTAGTGTGACAGGGAAGCCCATATGATGTTGTTTACGGTGTCAACGCAAGCATTGAGCCGGACCAGGATATCCGCTCCAATGTAGATGTCATGCGGCAGGTCTGAGACAATGAGGAAGTAGTGAGTCAGCTGTCTGTTGTTCCATCGTATGTCCAGAGCGCAGATGATCTTGGAGGTGGCCATGGTTGTCGACCAGGGACTGAGAGGGAAGCGGCTGTGCTTAGCGACATGTGGTAGACACTGATGTCTTTGCTTCAGTGTTTTGAATAGCTTCAGGCTGATGGCTGAGTTTTCTGCCCACAGGGCTAGTGCCGTGTCAGACACTGATGTGCCTTGGACATCTATTGCAGTCATGATTCGAAGGGGGCCTGAGTTTGATTCAGGCTCCTGCAGTGAGCAGAGGAGAGGGTCCTTGTCCTGGCTGTTTGTGCTTGGTCCAGATCCTGGCTTTGCTACTGCATCATCGATCAGTGACTTAGGGGCGGTGTCAGTGACTTGACACTGCGACTCGGAGTCTAACGCCTGGCAAGGCAGAGGTTCACGGACTTATGTCCACATCTTTAGGTGCTTGAAGTCTATTAGAGGTTCGAAGCGATTAAGCAGATCTTTCCCAATGAGGAGTGGATACGTTTTAAGTGGTGAAACGTATACGGGATGGACGAGATCCATCGATCCCACCGTTAGGTGAATTGGGGCCACATGTTTTAGTTGTAGGCCCGTGTGGGAGTATGCTTGAAGGTTTAGTTCACACCTTTGGAGTTTGAGGGTTCTGTTAGTCCTCTTTGATCTTTCTTGGACTTCCTCTAGGAGTTCGGTAGACATTAGAGTAATGTCGGCTCCCGTATCGATGAGGGCTTCGACTCTGGTGTGTCGTTCGATGATGGAGAGGTAGAATTTTCTGGCTATACCTTTCTCAATGAGATCGCCTAGGAGTTGAGGGACTGGAGTTTGGGAGGAAACAGTTAGGATATCAGGACTGATGTGGCGTTCTTCGGAGGAGTGGCAGATGACCAAGACAGCACTTTCAGGAACTTGAGGGGTTTCGTCAGCAGGTGTTTGTTGGACGCTGCCGTAATTCGGAGCATTAGGTGTTGAGTTAGTGTCTAACTCTGTTGCTGGGTTTTCAGGTGGGGTTTCGTGTCCATCTAAAGTTAGGGTGATTACGGTTCTCTGAGAGTGAGGTGAAGAAGTGCTGTTCTCCGTGGCTGGTTGTGTCAACTGGTCGCTGCCATCTCGTCTGGCCGCTAGTCAGGCTGAATCTGGTTTCTCTTTCTTTTCCCATTTCCGATCTTCCTCCTTCCGTTGGAAGAATTCTTTCATCATCATTTTTATCAGTTCTTGTGAGTCGAAACACGGTGGTGTCTCTTGTTCCTGCGTGGGTTCAGTTTGAGCTCGGTCAGCTTGGAATCTTTGCGAATTCTTTCGTCGATTCCTTGGGCTGGTTGCTCCAGGGTGAGTTTGTCGTCTTCCCTTTGAGTTTCCGTTGGATTCCCATGAGTTTTTCCCTCTTAAGTTTCCAAATGAGCTTGGCTGGTTCCACGATCTCTCCCAATGACTTTTGTGGGGCCTTGACTGGTCCCATGTCTTTTCCCAGTGGCGTCCAGGTGAGCGTTGACGTCCATGTGGTCCATCCCAGCGTTCGTACCTCTGTTTAGATCGGGTACCAGTGTGGGAGTCTTGTTCTTTGTTGGACGAGGGTGCATTCCACTCCCTGGGTGGCGGCTTGACATTGTCTTGGCGTTGAGCGCTCTCTAGCGCCAGCCCTTGACTTTGAGTGTTGAAGTCAAGAACGGCTGGGGTTTTGGCACTTTTTTCTGAGGCCATCTTTTGTTTCCCGTAGGCTTTCTAAGCCAAGTCTCGCAACTGTTGAGCATTCATTGTCCGTGGACATGTGAGAACGCCAAGATGGTGGCTTACGCCGGGATGAAGGTTTCATAGGAAGAGAGTTTTAAAGTTCAGTTCATCCTCCATGTCAGGTTCGTTTGCGAGTTCCAAAGTATGCCCGTCTGAGTCGGCTGTAGTAGGCTTGAGGAGGTTCGTGACGTCCTTGCCTCGTCTCCAGAGCAGCCACGAGGCCTTGTTCGGACTCAGGGTCAGAGAACTCTTTAATGAGGGCTTCTCGGAGCAGTTGGTAATCATTCTTTGTATGAGCAGGCTGCCTGTCCAGGAAGCTGCGAACTTCAGAACTGGATGTCGTTCGAAGTAAATATAGTCTATCTTTGTCCGTAACGTTAGGTCGCATTTCCAGATGGAAATCGATATCTTGGAGATACGCTTGGACATTTGGGCTATTTGGCAAGCTCGGGGTGAATTTGCCAATGTTCCTGGCGAGCTTGTCGAGGTCTTTTAGGTCCAAGGCGTGCAATGATCTGTGACTGGCTGCAGCAGATTCTTTTGGCTGAGGTAAAGTGAGGTAAAGTTCTCCAGAGTGAGTTGGTGAATTTTTCAACACCACCCCCTCCATCTTTTTCTCACGTGTCAGTCCAGAAACAGGTGACCCGGTCCTGCTCGGCAGGGGTGAGGTCGGTGCGCGTCGTGTCCTTGATGGCTCACGGCGCAGTTCGTAAGCATGCTTGAGTTCCTCTTGGAAACTGTCAGATTCCTCTTTGACGTAGTCAAGCTGTCGTGTTAGATGACTAACCTCGTTTCGTGACTCATCCAGGTGAGCTTCAAGGGCTTTGATTCTGCCGTTTTTATCTCTGAAGTCGGCCTTTGCTTTCTCCAGAAGCTGTTCAGCATACTGTAGCTTTTTGGACCGATCATCGTAGTCTGCCTTGACTTGTTCCAATTCTTGGCTAGTAGCTGCTAGGGTTTCTTTTAGCCGGTTGATCTCCTCCTCAGCACCTTGTTCCGCCTCATCCGACCCTTCCCGTCGTTCCTGAGCTTCAAGTTCCAGCTGCTCTATGCATCGTTGTGCGCGTGTCAGCTCCTGCTGGTGTTGTGCAGCGTGCTTGTCGCTCAACTTGAGGGTGGCGATGAGTGTGTGGCTTAAGGAGCCGGTGATCTTGGCTAATTCTTTGTGATTGTAGCTGTGACTTGGGTCTTGTGTCATGAGGCTTGTTATGTTGTCATCCAGTTGGTCTTGTGTCTGATGTTTTAGTGTTTCAGCAGTCTTAGGGAGGAGACTGTCTGTTGCAATGCTTAGCCATGTTTCCAAATCTTCCCAGTGACCGACATGTCCTGTTGTGTGAGACATGTTTGGGCGTGGTGAGTGAGATCGCGAACCGCGACTGACACAGACCTTGAAAAGAAAAACAAAACAAAACAAAACAAACAAACCAAAACAGAACAAATCAACAAACAAGGGGTGTAGATGTGTAAACTAGTGTTGAATGTGTAAAACAGGTGAGTGTGGTTCTCTGTGACTGTGATCCTCTGGGGGCGTGCTTCTAATTTGTAGCCTCTGTGGGGGGAAAAATTGAGCACACACACACAGGTAGCACAGCTAGAGAACAGGTAAAGAGAAGAAGAAGGTTGCTTCTAATCAGAGGATTTGTAAATGGGAAATTTTTTGTAAGTCTGTGATTGCAATTGGTTTTCTCCGGGGTGAAGGAAAACAATAACAATGACAGCACTGGTCCCGTTAATGACAAAATTGACACCACAAGCTAATTAGAGTGTTCGCGTGCTTGAAGTTTTCCGGCGCCTTTCTTCTGTGGACCTGCTTTAACCTGGCGGGGTAGGATTTCACAAAAGAGGAAGGTAAATGGAAAACTATTTTGACATGTTCTCAAGTTCCACAAATACCTGTTTCGATTGCTAAAGTTCTCCACTTGTGATCTTCACACAGGCAAAAATCTCAGCAACAGCAGCAGTAGTCAAATTAGAAGATAGCAGCAGTTAGAAAAGAGAGAGAGAAGAGTAGGATTTAGGATTAGTAACAAAGGTGGCAGCGCTGAGGCGCTGTTGAGTCAATGCACCTAGGGGTTTGGCTTTGCTAATTTTAGTAGGATAAACACACTGGCCTAAGTGTTAAGAAAACCTTACTTTTTCTTTTGGAGGTTTTGCTACTTAGAAGGGTTTTCCTAATTAGAAAGTTTTATACTCTAGGCTTTGTGAGGAATGTAAATTGCTCCAGTGGTGTTCAGCAGCAAGGCCCACTGCCCAAGCGCACCAGGTGAGCTCCTGTAAGGGTTTTGCCGAACACTCCACCCCCACCGTACTGCTGTGAGCCTCTCAGACAGCTGTGGCTTTTGGCACAACCGGGCTGGGACTCGGGTGAGGTATGTCAAATGACTGCTGGCCTGAAGAGGGGCGGGGCTAGGTCCCGGTGTCTATCCGGGTTGGAACCAAAACTCAATTGCAACTGAAATTAGAATTTCAAATTAGAAATGGTAGTTTCTAATTCAGATTTTATGATTTTATCATTTAAATTTGATAGGCTTGATTAGGATTAAATTAATCAATAAGGTATCCTTGAGGTAGGGACGCTCAGATCCTTATTAGCCAATGCTGGAATTAAAATTTCAGAGCAATGATTGATAGTTAAAGATCTAACTTAACGATGCTTGTCATTAATATTAGAAGAACACCTGTGATTACAATACTCCGTAAGTATTGAAGCAGGGTAATACAAGCTCTAATGAGTTGCATATGAAATTAAAATTTCAGAGCATTATTAGCAGTCATGGATTAAAATCTTAATGATATTCTTCATTAACATTACAAGCGATTACATTTCATTGATCAGCCAATAGTGTTGCCATGTGGAAACAGGAACTGTAATTAATTATTAAATTGAATTAGAATTTTCAAATTCGTAATTAATTATGAAATTAAATTACAAATTCCACATCCCTAATTTCGTATCCCTAAGCCTGACCAATTACTAATTCCTTGTGTTATTCTAATCATTAGAACAAATTAATCCGTACCGTCTAACTTATAAAGGAAACTTTAAAATTTTCCCGGGCCAGACGATCAAACACTTTGATAGTTAAGAATTAAGATCTTATGTTATTGTTAAATTATCAGAGCACACATAATTATCTCAATCAGTCTATGTGGAATCGGGAAATGAAATTATTTTAATGAAATGAATTTAATTTCACATCTGGGATTAGTTATGGAATTAAAGTATCAATTTCGAATATTTCATAGCAATTCATCCAATGAGATTCTTAAAATCTTGAGCGCAATTATAATTAAATTAATTATCTTCCTATCAAAGCAATGAGGCTAAGACCCATCATTAATTTATGATAAACCCTAATAGTTATGAAACTAATACCTGCTAAATATAAAACAAAACAAAACAACCTAAACACAAATGCTTATTAGAACCACCTGTGAAATCGCCGGTCTCATTTCCTATGAAAATCAGGTGCCTTGCACATTAATGGTTAATTTAAAATGGTATTGTTAAAGTCCTTTCACATGAGAAGTTATAGGTAGAATCAGTGAATGCCAAAGAGAGAATGAGTGAATTCAAAAGAGAGAAGGAACTGATGTAAACAGTTTAGTGTGAGTTAAAGTTTAGCTGTGAAGGTTTAAACCGTATCGACACTTCAAAAACACACTGCACACACACACACACATTCAAACCCACAGGCTACAAAATGCTATGTGCTAATCGCTATGCTTCTAATACAACTAGCTTTGCCTAAGCTCCAATATGCTACTCATTGGCTTCAGTTAGCTAAGATTGCTAGGCTGTTATTTACAACAGCCTCAAAATGGCGCGGGAACGGAGCCTGCGCACTTCCTGAGTTACGCGTCACTATGGTGACGTCAGGGAACCTGTCACTTCAGATGCACAGATCCGGGTACTCAGTGAAACAATGTCTTTCTTTATAGCACTATTCTTTCTTTATAGCACTAACAATCTCAACTCGTTCAGAGAGATATAAATTAATCCATAGATTAATTATCAACACTTTTTTACCTTGGCGGGCCTTAGTATGTTACTTCTGTCTAACTTCACAGACAAAACACAGTGGATTTATCATCACACGATTTATTTTTGATCAAGATCAATAACTATTCTGCCCAGAACGCGTTTCGGAAATTCCTTCCGAGAGCCGCGTCTTAAATTCACTGTTTTAGTGAAACAAAGATTGGCAGAGAAATACACAGGTAGCTAATCTGATATTCTAGCCGGGAGATTAAATAGCATATCCGGAAGTGGAAAACGCACAAACCAGATCACGCTATTAAGGCCTTATGGAAGAGAGAAATGAGGAGATTCGCTCATTTGTCTCTTTTGCGCTTTTAGAGCGACTTTTGTCTTACAAGACAATTTATATACTGCAGTTAATTTCTCAAACAACTAAAGTTGCTATTTAATTCATTCAAAACGCATTGCCACAAGCATAGAGTATCACAATAACACAAACAAACTCTGTCTCTCTGTATATACACTATTTCTCCTTCCGGTTAGAAGAAAATAGGCAAAATACAATAATATGTATTTCTGATTATGAATTTTCAAGTCAAATTCTGCCCGCATCCTCCACCATTATGTAATAATAACACTTTTATCCATTACTTTAATTTTAGTTTTAAACTGAATCTTAAGATTTGATACTGATATGATCAATTGATATTAATCAAAATGTCCAACTTATACCTTATTTAACAATCGTCCAGCGAGTTGTTAGATTTCAGTATATCTGAGAAATTCTGCTTATTCTCGTGGCCACGATATAATAATACAGAATTATTTAAATAACCTTATGACAGTTATGAGCATAGGTAACATAATCTGGGCAAAGTTTGATTTGAATATTACACAACAAAACACAGAACACTTCTCTATAAATCAAACAAGAGTTTATTTGCTATCTTACTAAAATACATGAACTAAGCTAAATAACATAAAACAAAATACATACACACAGGCAATGAATTGTTGCAATTGAGAATGATTAAAATATAGCACTGTTTTGCTATTTCCACACGATTTTACCCGTGTCGATCATCAAGAGGAGAACTCTATTATCCTTACTTTAGAGATAGATACGACCAGCTCAGCCACTTTATAGAGATTTTGTTTGATACTTGCTTTTAAGTTGAAATGACGCTGGGTGGCTTGAAGGAATCCCGCGTGCTCGTCGTGTGACGTCACTCTGGGGATGCCCTTCTGGTGGTTTGCTCGGTGCTGTCTGACGCTCAAAGTTCTTCCTTGAGTTCCTTTCGTGTAGCTTCAGACTTTCAAGGGTTTCTTCAGAGATTTGACTAAGTGTTGGTTCAATGTTCAAACTCGGCTAGATGTTAAGGTTAGGAGCTCGTTTGGAGCAGCTCCAAGTTTCAAGAAGCGCGATTTTCAAGCAGAGAGCAGAGAGAGTCAGAGAGCTGGGAGTCAGCATTTTAGACCAGAGATTTCGGTCCCTCCCACTCGATGCTCTTCCAATGAAATAGTTCTTGTAGACGGAGCTCCACCTACACGGCTCATTTTCCATGCAGTAAGTCCTCTCGCCTAGTTGCTTTAATCTCATGAGGAAAATATCTTAACACATTCTGTATGCGTTGTAATCATACATTATTATAATAAAAGTTAACTTTCATTTACACCAACTTGTTGCATTTATCATGGCCGTTAAAATGAAACCAAATTCATATTTCCAAATTCATATTTCCATATTTCCTACACGTTAATAGTTTTTACACAAAAATACCATTGATTACAATAACACCGTAAGCTTACTTTCATTTCATAAAATGCAACCTGACTATATATATTGTAAATAAAATATATATATTGCTTTTGATAACAGCAACAGGTATTATTTGTCTTTTGGGTATAAAGTTTATGAGAGTTTGGATGTTCTTTGTTCAAGAAGAGAAATTGAGGGGTGTTTCAGTTTGGAATGTGGGAGAAACGGGAGGTCAGGAAAGTCCGCTGTCCAGGTCATGAGAATGTCACGTTTGTGGAGATCTGGTCTTTCTTAGCTCAACCGTCTGTCGTGAAAACGTCTTTTCTCGTTGATAAAAATCATTGAATTATTGCGTTAAACGATCAGGGAATCCATGAAGTTTGTCGCTGGGCCATTAGCAGATGTTTCCCTCAAAGCTTTCCTTAAGATGGTAACCCGATAGCATGGCAGGAAATCGGCCAGCCAGTTGGGTGAGGTGCTGTTCGTCTGTCAATTTTATGACTTGCAGATAGTGAAGAAAACTTCTTTAAGCCTAAGGAATTTGTGGTTGCACTTAGTGTGTGTGTCCTTTCTCTCCACAAAGGCATTACACATCCCCCTTTTGCTCGGTGAGGTTCCCATTGCGAACGTCGGCGGGCACTGGAACAAGAAGCAGGGCGAACAGGCACACACAAGACACAAACAACATCTCCATCACTGACGAGGCGGTATAGGCGTGATCTCAAGCAGGTTGGTTGAGTTCTCAGGTTCGGGTTCTTGGTCGGTTTTATCACGTCGGAAAATGCGTGGGACGCCTGACGTGCATTTGTTGAAAGACTCTTGAACGGCGTTCACTCGCTTGTGTAGGAGGAAGGCCAGTATCAATGTCACAACGTACCCTACAATAGTAGAGATGCAAAGCGCTGTGTCAGCGGCAGACCAAGACCGAATAATAGGCGCGCCAGCGGGCGGAAGGCGAGCAATAGCTTCTAAAGCTGTATCAACAGGAGTCAAGTCAATAAGTTGCGTTCCTTCCTCCTTGATCCTTTCTTCCAATTCTGGATCAAGGACGAAGGAGTGCTGTTTGAAGAAGGGTGAGATTTCGATTTCATCCTGATACTCGTCGTCGGTAAGGTGATACAATGCTAACTCGTCAATATGGAGGATCGAGCCCTTAGGGACAGTGATCCATAAAGTTTGGTTGGGCAGGATAATGCGTGTGGCTGTGTCGTGTTGATCGTATGTGAGGGTAGCTGTTCGTGCTGGGGTGTTGACCAGCCATCGGTTTCCGATGATTTCGACTTGCGTTACCTCAACTTGAGGATATGGTATCGCTTCGGCGGGGTAGGTAGTGTCGGGTCTAACGGATTCTAGGCCGCAGATGCCCTCAGTATTATCACGTACGAAAGGTTTACTCGGGCAAAGGAAGTGAATGTACTTCGTGCGCGTACACATCCTTAGGTTTGGGGCCAAGTACAACTGCTCGTTGTTATCGTGATACGCAACGACTTCAGGAGTGTGGATTTTGACATAGGTGTTCCCTTGCCAAAATCCCACATTCACAACGTCTTTGAGCCGGTAAATGCTATTAGAGTCGATAATGGGCAAACTGAGGAGAAAGGCCAAGTCGCCTGCTTCCGGGTCTACGCACAAGGGAATAGCGCTACCCAAGGAAAAGGCGAGATGGGTTTGGATGGGACTAGCAGGGCCCACGGTGGCCGAAGTTAGGATGTTTTGGACAAGGTTTAAGAGGCATCAAGTAGTGTGGAATCCTACCCATGGCTAAGTTATCAATCGAGGAACTTACTTCACGTAGCATGTCGGTCATGATTTGGCGGGTCGCCTCAATCGGTTGATAACGGTTCTCACAACGAGTTACGACGACTTATTAAAGGGAGTCAATCTTAATTTTGGGACCTGGATTTAAATAATTGGTAAAGGGAGTTCCCTGATGAGGGGACTAGAGGGGAGAGGAAATTATAGTGAGAGAGGAAGAAGGAAAAAAAACAAAAAAACAAAGAGAGACACAGGTGAAAGGAAACAACAAAACGAGAAACGGCGGCACAAGGACACCGAATGAGGTTAGGCAGCAAACGAGTGTCACATGTGTGAAGTAACTCCTCTCTTCTAGAGGTTGACTCTAGAAGTGCAGCTGAGGAGAGAGTATAAGCGTTGTGTTTCAACAAGGTCGCTATATGTTTTCCTAACAACAGAAATTATGTTAGTGTGGTGTAGAGCATATGATTGTCAGTCTGTGTCAGTGGGTTTGATCTTCCCCATTTCCCGGTCGGCTGGAGCTCTGGTGCCTCTTTATCTGGTTTCGATGGACCCATCGAAGGACTGGCTCGCTGCACCCTTGTCTGATTTTGATTCCGTAGGCGACAGGTGAGAGCTTGTCTACAATCTCGTGGGGTCCTGTCCAGTGAGGTAGGAACTTCTTTGACAGGCGATGGGGAGTGTTCTGCTTTGGTTGGGCAAAGCTGTAGTACCACACTTTGTCTTCGTCATTGAACTCATGGTGAGAGGCCTTTTGGTCGTAGTAGGCTTTACGACCTTCCGCGCTTCGTTGTAGTTGCTGTTGAGCGAAGGCGAAAGTCGTTCTCAGGTGCTGATGCAACTCTTCCAGGTATTGGTGAGTGGTATAGGTGGTGACGAGGTTCCGGTCACCAGGTTGGTACAGCAGGTGTAGCGGTAGCGTCATGTTTCTCCCTGTCATCAACGTGAACGGGGGTACGCCGGTAGACTGGTGAGGGGTGGCTCGAGCAGCCATCAGTACCAGCGGAAGTTTAATATCCCAATCCTTTTGATTGGCAGACACATACTTCTTCAACATGCTGACCACTGTTTTATTGGCCCGTTCAACTTGACCCGAGGAAATTGGGTGATGGCTTATATGGAGCTTGGCCTGTACACCGAGGAGTTTCCACACTTCCTGCATGATGTCGGCGGTGAAGTGGGTTCCACGTTCAGAGTTGACCCTTAAAGGCAGTCCAAATCTTGAGAAGATGTGGTTCTTTAACAGGCAAGCTGTTGTTTCTGCTGTATCATTGGGAGCTGGGAGGCACTCTATCCACTTCGTGAATTCGCAAACCACAGTGAGGAAGTATTTGTTACCTCGCGTTGACCGTGGCAGGGGTCCTACCCAGTCTATTTGGAGGTCCGACCATGGGAAAGTCATTCCTTTCCTTTGCAGTGGGGCTCGGTGGTTTGGGTTTGCCGGTTGAAACTGGCAACACACCAGGCATCCTTTTACGTATTCCGCCATGTCTTGCTGCATGCCAGGCCAGTATGCTACTTGCTTGAGTGTTTCATAGGTGGCCTTGGCGCCGTGGTGTCCTGCGCATGGTGCATCGTGTGCGTGTGTCAGCATCATCCCCCTTTGGCCGTGAGGGACTACGAGCTTTGGCGTAGTTAGGGGCTCAGGGACATACGTGAGCACACCGTCTCTCAGATGCAGCATGTGCTTGATTGAGTGGAGCGTGCGGAGCTCGGAGGAAGCAGCTAGGTCGGAGGTGGAAATAGGATGAGTTAAGGGGTCGGAAATGTGAGCTGCCATAGTTTGCAGTGTTTGATCCGCATTTTGGAGTGTTAGGAGATCGTTAGCAGCGAACTGAGGTGAAATGGCAATGTGGGAAGAGGTGGGTGTTTGTACGCCAGTGGCGTGTTGGCGGCGGGTTATGGCCGCTACTGAAGGGTTGGGAGGGAGGGCTTGAATTGTCCAGGACTCTCCGTGTAATGCACCTGCTTTGGCGAGGGCATCGGTTTGGTCATTGAAGTCTTTGTCTTGTCCTGGTTGATGTGAATGACCTCAAACCTTTTTCCAATAAACGATAATGTCATGTTCAGTGACAATGGCATCGCCTGCTTGGAAGAGTTCCTGGTGTTTGACAGGCTTGTTGTTAGCTGTCTTGAATCCATTCTGTTTCCATCCAGCTAAATGGCATGTGAAGCTTAGACGGGCGTAGTTCGAATCGGTACAGATGAGGAGTTCTTTGATGTTGTGGGATGCCGCCATTTGAAGTGTGATGAGGATGGCTGCTATTTCAGCATATTGCGATGAGCGAGGGCCTAAGTTGAATTGCTGCGGTGGGCAGGGGTCGTTGTTGAGCCAGACCACTCCCGCTCCAGCTTGTAAATTGCCCTTGTGGTTGTAGGAGCAGCCGTGGACATATGCTGTGGGCATTCCTTCACATACATTCTCCTCGAAGTACCTGTGATTCGTCAGTTAGTAGTAGTAGTAGTAGTAGCCCTTTATTGTCACTAGTCACAAGTACCAGCGAAATTAGCCATCAACCTGTCCATACACAACATACATATATGACAAGGGGGTAGACAAGACAGGAAGACAGGGAATTGAAGAAAAATACAGCATAACATGAGGAAGGTGAGGAGAAAAAAAATAACCCCCAGACTATGCTCCTTGGGGAGTACAGTGTGAGAACAGGAAAAACACCTCAGCAACAAAGGCACATAATACACCATAGACACACGACTTTGCAACAGGGGAAGTAATCCAGCTCCGGCAAGCAGCCATCCAGACCTGCAGCCATTTCCCGGCGCTGGTCACAGACCCGCTTGTCAGGCTGGCGGTTCAAAGCGACGAAGGCGAGGGATCGGGGGTGGGGAGGTGAATGCATATATGTGTGTATGTGTGTGTAATAGTTTGTAATCAGCAGGTGTCTGTAGAATGGGGGAGGAACGCAAGAGCGTCTTCCCCGAACTAGAGAATACAGAAAACGTCCAAACCAATTTATGAGTAACCATTTAATTGATGTTCAACAAATAAAAAATGTTTACAATACACAGAAACAATTGATAAAACTTGGCTTACTGAATATCAGGTCCCTTTCTACAAAAGCACTTTTTGTAAATGATTTGATTAATGATCATAACCTAGATTTGCTCTGTTTGACAGAAACATGGCTAAAACCAGATGAATACATTATTTTAAACGAGTCTACCCCCCAAGATTACTGTTACAAAAATGAGCCGCGTCCAAAAGGCAAAGGGGGAGGTGTTGCTACAATTTATAACAATATTCTCAGTATTTCTCAGAAGACAGGCTTCAAGTATAACTCCTTTGAAGTAATGGTGCTTCATATAAAATTATCTAGAGAAAAAAGTATTAATGATAAATCCTCCGTGACGTTTGTACTGGCTACTGTATACAGGCCACCAGGGCACCATACAGACTTTATTAAAGAATTTGCTGATTTTCTATCAGAGTTAGTGCTGGCTGCAGATAGAGTCCTAATTGTGGGTGATTTTAATATCCATGTTGAAAATGAAAAAGATGCATTAGGATCAGCATTCATAGACATTCTGAACTCTATTGGGGTTAGACAACACGTTTCAGGACCTACTCATAGTCAAAATCATACTCTAGATTTAATACTGACACATGGAATTGATGTTAATGGTGTTGAAATTCTGCAGCAAAGCGATGATATATCAGATCATTATCTAGTCTTGTGTAAACTCCATATAGTTAAAGCTGTAAATTCAACTCCTTCTTACAAATATGGTAGAACCATCACTTCTACCACAAAAGACTGCTTTGTAAGTAATCTTCCTGATTTATCTCAATACCTTAGCATATCCAACAGCTCAGAACAACTTGATGATGTAACAGAAACTATGAACTCTCTCTTTTCTAGCACTTTAGATACGGTTGCTCCTTTACGCTTAAGGAAGATTAAGGAAAAGAGTCCAACACCGTGGTATAATGAGCACACTCGCACTCTAAAGAGAGCAGCCCGGAAAATGGAGCGCAGCTGGAGGAAAACAAAACTAGAGGTATTTCGTTTAGCTTGGCGGGAAAGTACCCTATCCTACAGAAAAGCTTTAAAAACTGCTAGATCTGATTACTTTTCGTCTCTTTTAGAACAAAACAAACATAACCCCAGGTATTTATTCAATACAGTGGCAAAATTAACAAAAAATAAAGCATCAACAGGTGTTGACATTTCCCAACAGCACAGCAGTAATGACTTTATGAACTATTTTACTTCCAAAATTGATACTATTAGAGATCAAATTGTAACCATGCAGCCGTCAGCTATATTATCACATCAAATAGTGTACTATAGATCCCCTGAGGAACAATTCCACTCATTCTCTACTATAGGAGAGGAAGAATTGTATAAACTTGTTAAATCATCTAAACCAACAACATGTATGTTAGACCCTATTCCATCTAAACTACTAAAAGAGGTGCTTCCAGAAGTCATAGATCCTCTTTTGGCTATTATTAATTCGTCATTGTCATTAGGATATGTCCCCAAAAACTTTAAATTGGCTGTTATTAAGCCTCTCATTAAAAAACCACAACTTGACCCCAAAGATCTAGTTAATTACAGACCGATCTCGAATCTCCCTTTTTTGTCAAAGATATTAGAAAAGGTTGTATCCTCACAATTATATTCCTTCTTAGAGAAAAATGATATCTGTGAGGATTTCCAGTCAGGATTTAGACCGTATCATAGTACTGAGACTGCTCTCATTAGAGTTACAAATGACCTGCTCTTATCATCTGATCGTGGTTGTATCTCTCTATTAGTTCTACTGGATCTTAGCGCTGCGTTCGACACTATCGATCACAACATTCTTTTGAATAGACTAGAAAACTTTGTTGGCATTAGTGGAAGTGCATTAGCATGGTTCAAATCGTACTTATCTGACCGCCATCAATTCGTAGCAGTGAATGAAGAGGTATCATATCAATCACAAGTGCAGTATGGAGTTCCTCAAGGCTCAGTACTAGGGCCGTTACTTTTCACGCTTTATATGTTACCCTTGGGAAATATCATTAGGAAACACGGGGTTAGCTTTCACTGTTATGCTGATGATACTCAGCTCTATATTTCTTCACGGCCTGGTGAAACACACCAAATTGAGAAACTTATGGAATGCATAGTCGATATAAAAAACTGGATGACGAGTAATTTCTTACTGCTAAATTCTGAAAAAACAGAGGTGTTAATTATCGGACCTAAAACCCCCACAAGTAATAACCTAGAACACTGTCTAACACTTGATGGCTGCTCTGTAAATTCTTCGTCATCAGTCAGGAACCTAGGTGTGCTATTTAATAGTAATCTCTCCTTTGACAGCCACGTTTCTAGCATTTGTAAAACTGCATTTTTTCATCTTAAAAATATATCTAAACTGAGACCTATGCTCTCAATGTCAAATGCAGAAACATTAATTCATGCGTTTATGACCTCAAGGTTAGATTATTGTAATGCTTTATTGGGTGGTTGTTCTGCACGCTTAATAAACAAATTACAGATGGTTCAAAATGCAGCAGCTAGAGTTCTTACTAGAACCAGGAAGTATGAGCACATTAGCCCGGTTCTGTCAACACTGCACTGGCTCCCTACTAAACATCGTATAGATTTTAAAATCTTGTTAATTACTTATAAAGCCCTAAATGGTTTAGCTCCTCAGTACTTGAGCGAGCTCTTATCGCATTATAGTCCTTCACGTCCGCTGCGTTCTCAAGACTCTGGCCATTTGATAATACCTAGAATATCAAAATCAACTGCGGGCGGCAGATCTTTTTCCTATTTAGCGCCCAAACTCTGGAACAATCTACCAAACACTGTTCGGGAGGCAGACACACTTTGTCAGTTTAAATCTAGATTAAAGACCCATCTCTTTAACCTGGCGTACACATAACACACTAATACACTTCTATTATTCAAATCCGTTAAAGGATTGTTAGGCTGCATTAATTAGATCAACCGGAACCGGGAACACTTCCCATAACACATGATGTACTTGTTACATCGTAAAAAGATTGACATCTACGCTAATATTAGTCTGTTTGTTTCTTATTCCGAGGTCACTGCATTCACCAGATCAGATGGTGGATCAGCACCTAGAGACGACCTCTACAGCCCTGAACGTCAGCGGAGACCAGGACACCTAGATGAGCCCCAGAGACAGACCCCCAGTGAGGACCCCGTCACCTAGACAGCCATCAGGACAAGACCTCGGGAACCAGATGAGCCCTCCAATCTGACTTTGCAGCAGTTGGAATTGAACTGCTGTGTCGTCTGGCCAGAGGAGAAATGGCCCCCCGACTGAGCCTGGTTTCTCCCAAGGTTTTTTTTCTCCGTTCTGTCACCAATGGAGTTTTGGTTCCTTGCCGCTGTCGCCTCTGGCTTGCTTAGTTGGGGACATTTAATTTCCAGCAATATCGTCGACTTGATTGAACAGAAACTGTTTGAACTGAACTGAGCTGGACGATGCCATCACTGAATTCAATAATGGAATGCCTTTAACTGAAAATTGAGTGTTTAATCTTGTCATTTTACATTATTGACACTATTTTCCCATTTTGATATTGTGCAGTTGCTTTGTCACAATTTGTATTGTTAAAAGCGCTATATAAATAAAGGTGACTTGACTTGACTTGACACTGCAGTGCTCTTCCCAGGGTTGATTTTCCAGCAGCGGCCTTGGCCGAGGCCAGTGCTGGTTCAGGGGAGCCGAAAAGATAAGATTGCGATTGTTTAGTCTTGGGGCGAGTAACCGCATTCCAATTCCACGGCTACTCTCTTTGTCCATTCTGATCTCCAATACCATCGATTTTCCTTTGCAAAGCAGTGAGCTTCTCCATGATAGAATCCATATTGCGGTTAATAGTCTCAGTCTCAATGCTGACCGCTCTTCCCACTGCTTCAATCATGATGGGCAGCCTTGTGAGGCTTTGGACAACTGTTCCCGTTTTCTGAATTCTTCGATAACCCAGGGCAAATCCGATCAGCAGAAGACCTGTTATCATGGTTCCGAATAGGTAGATATCTTCAATGTCCTCCACGGAAAGAGCCGCTAGACACACGATACGCCACCCTTTCCACGCGTCCATCGTGTAGCCAGCTGCAAACGTTCCGTCAGGGCAGTCAGGTTCCCCAGAACCCAAGCTTCTCGTCGAGAAGATGGTGTCAATTGCGTTGAGAGACCAGTTGATCAAATCCATAATTTTTCAGTTTGGAGAGCAATGCAGAGAGAGTCTCTCAATAGATGAGACGAGACAAGACAAGAGAGCAAGCAGGGAAAATAAGGGAGAGGATGGGGAGAAAAAAAATGCAACCGCCTCCGTTGAGTGCCAAAGAAAAGTTGAGGTTGTGGCGGTTCTTTAGGTTCCGCTGGAGTATGCAGCGTGTCCGTTGAACAGTTTTGGCAGGCCACTAGCCCGTTTCCAAGTGAGGATTTGTAGTTTTGGGCATATCTTGCCTCGACGTCCCGTCCTTGGAGTGTCATTAGCCAGGTAGCTATGCGTGCGTTGGTCACCATGCCATCTCTGATGCGTTGACTGTTTAGGAAGGTGACCGGCTGATGACAAGTCTCGATGATGACTTTCTGTGCACCGATGTAATTAGAGAAACGCTGGATAGCCCACACAGTGCAAAGCAAAGCCTTTTTGCAGTTTGAGTACTTGCATTCTGGGGGAAGCAGCGTTTTGCTGGCATAAGCGACCACTCGTTTGTCTTTGTCATGGAGCTGGTATAGGCCTGCGCCGAGGCGCTGATTGGAGAATCCAGCGTCCAGATAGAATTATTTTCCTGGGTCTGGGTAGGCAAGGCACGGAGCAGAGCACAGGCGCTGTTTGAGCTGGCCCATTGCTGTGTCCTGTGTTTCCGTCCAAACAAAGGGTTCATCCTTTTTCAGGAGGGAAGTTAGTGGTCGTGCGATGTCAGCGTAGTTTTCAATGAACTGTCGTGAGTAATTGCACACTCCCAGAAAGCTTCGCAGCTCAGAGATGTTAGTCGGCGTCTTTATGCTTTGGATTGCTTGGGTGCGGTTAGACTGTGGCTCGATGCCGTTTCTTCCGACAAGCAATCCGACATAGTTCACCTTGGTTTTGCACCACTGTCCTTTGTGAAGGGCGATCTTGGCTCCTGCCGTTGTCAGCTGATTTAGGACGTGATTGATTTCTTTGAGGTGATTGATTTCTTCCACACTTGAGCTTTTCATCAAAACGTCATCTACATAGACAAGGTTGCCTCTGGCTCTGGCGTCAGGGCATGCTTTGTTCAGGAAGATGTTGAATTCTGCTGGTGAGTTGGCATAGCCGAAGGGACACCATGTGAAGGTGTACTGTCGATTGCCAAAGGTGAATGCCAGCTTGTGTTGGTCATCGGGATGGACAGGGTTTGTCCAGAACCCGGAGGCGACGTCCAGTGTGGAAAGGATCGTCGAGCCTTTGATTTTTGGAATTTCTTGATCCAACTGTGTCATAGGCCATTGTGACAATGGTACTTGCTGATTCAACTTGCGATAGTCGATGGTGGGCCGCCATTTGCCGTTGGGTTTTAGGACTGGCCATATCGGGGCAGAGTATGTGCTGTTACAGGGCCGGATGACCCCCTTTTCCAGCATGGAGTCAACAATCTCTTGCACTGGCTCGTATGATGCTATTGGAATCCTGTACTGTCGCACAAATGTGGGTTGAGCATTTGGGTTTGTCGGGATGCGCACCGTGTGGATGTTGGTCAGTCCACAATCCAGAGAATCCTTTGCGAAAGAGTCCTTGTATTTGTGCAGAACCTCTTTGAGTCCTTGGCGATCCGCTTCATTGTGGAGGGCATCCGCCTCACTCAGGTTCTGTTGAACTTGTGCGTTGAACCCGGCGTAGGGTTCTTCTGCAGTGAGGTCATTTGAGGGGCTTTGGGCCTCGATGGTCACCTGTGTAGGTGATTCTGTCGCAGGCTGTGTTGAGACAGTGTAGACAGCGAGATGAGTGTCATCTGTTAGTTCTGACCGGCAGACGCTTTCTCTGGACACCGGCAGAATGGACGTGATGGCAATGATTTCATGGGGTTTTGTGAACGTTACGGTGTCGTCGTATTCGTCTGACATTAGCTGTGTGGGTATAGGGCCTATGACAGGTACCATCAGTTCAAAGTCGTGGAACGCCTGGCTGATGAGCCATTACAGGTGATTGGCTTTGGGAAAGTGGATGTCTTGGGCCGTACAGTTGTTGAACAACACATACACAGCACGAGATGACACTTCCATGAGAGGTGTGGCTTCCAGAGTCAGTCCGAGTTTTAGGCAGGTCCTGGAAGGTTGGAAGAAGCCTAGCTTACTGTTGAGCGTTTGGCAAGGTCGCATGTTGAGGCAGACGCTGACACTCTTGCTGTAGGCAGGTATTGTGGCTTCTTGCTCAGTGATCATAGCGCATGCATCTGGCATTGTTTGACCAGATTGCAGGTTCTTGAGGTTGACTGAGGTTGTCAGTTGGTGTGACAGGGGAGCCCATATGATGTCGTTTACGGTGTCAATGCAAGCATTGAGCCGGACCAGGATATCCGCTCCAATGTAGATGTCATGCGGCAGGTCTGGGACAACGAGGAAGTAGTGAGTCAGCTGTCTGTTGTTCCATCGTATGTCCAGAGCGCAGATGATCTTGGAGGTGGCCATGGTTGTCGACCAGGGACTGAGAGGGAAGCGGCTGTGCTTAGCGACATGTGGTAGACACTGATGTCTTTGCTTCAATGTTTTGAATAGCTTCAGGTTGATGGCTGAGTTCTCTGCCCACAGAGCTAGTGCCGTGTCGGACACTGATGTGCCTTGGACATCTATTGCAGTCATGATTCGAAGGGGGCCTGCATTTGATTCAGGCTCCTGCAGTGAGCAGAGGAGAGGGTCCTTGTCCTTGCTGTTTGTGCTTGGTCCAGATCCTGGCTTTGCTACTGCATCATCGATCAGTGACTTAGGGGCGGTGTCAGTGACTTGACACTGCGACTCGTCGGAGTCTAACGCCTGGCAAGGCAGAGGTTCACAGACTTGTGTCCACATCTTTAGGTGCTTGAAGTCTGTTATAGGTTCGAAGCGATTAAGCAGATCTTTCCCAATGAGGAGTGGATACGTTTTAAGTGGTGAAACGTATACGGGATGGACGAGGTCCATCGATCCCACCGTTAGGTAAATTGGGGCCACATGTTTTAGTTGTAGGCCCGTGTGGGAGTATGCTTGAATGTTTAGTTCACACCTTTGGAGCTTGAGGGTTCTGTTAGTCCTCTTTGATCTTTCTTGGACTTCCTCTAGGAGTTCGGTAGACATTAGAGTAATGTCTGCTCCCGTATCGAGGAGCGCTTTGACTCTGATGTGTCGTTCGATGATGATGGAGAGGTAGAATTTTCTGGATATACCTTTCTCAATGAGATCGCCTAGGAGTTAAGGGACTGGAGTTTGGGAGGAAACAGTTAGGATATTAGGGCTGATGTGGCGTTCTTCGGAGGAGTGGCAGATGACCAAGACAGCACTTTCAGGAACTTGAGGGGTTTCGTCAGCAGGTGTTTGTTGGACGCTGCTGTAATTCGGAGCATTAGGTGCTGAGTTAGTGTCTAACTCTGTTGCTGGGTTTTCAGGTGGGGTTTCGTGTCCATCTGAAGTTAGTGTGATTACGGTTCTCTGAGAGTGAGGTGAAGGAGTGCTGTTCTCCGTGGCTGGTTGTGTCAACTGGTCGCTGCCATCTCGTCTGGCCGCTAGTCAGGCTGAATCTGGTTTCTCTTTCTTTTCCCTTTTCCGATCTTCCTCCTTCCGTTGGAAGAATTCTTTCATCATCATTTTTATCAGTTCTTGTGAGTCGAAACACGGTGGTGTCTCTTGTTCCTGCGTGGGTTCAGTTTGAGCTCGGTCAGCTTGGAATCTTTGCGAATTCTTTCGTCGATTCCTTGGGCTGGTTGCTCCAGGGTGAGTTTGTCGTCTTCCCTTGGAGTTTCCGTTGGATTCCCATGAGTTTTTCCCTCTAGAGTTTCCAAATGAGCTTGGCTGGTTCCACGATCTCTCCCAATGACTTTCGTGGGGCCTTGACTGGTCCCATGTCTTTTCTCAGTGCCGTCCAGGTGAGCGTTGACGTCCACGCGGTCCATCCCAGCGTTCGTACCTCTGTTTAGATCGGGTACCAGCATGGGAGTCTCGGTCTTTGTTGGACGAGGGTGCATTCCACTCCTTGGGTGGCGGCTTGGCATTGTCTTGGCGTTGAGCGCCCTCTGGCGCCAGCCCTTGACTTTGAGTGTTGAAGTCAAGAACGGCTGGGGTTTTGGCATTTTTTTCTGAGGCCATCTTTTGTTTGCCGTAGGCTTTCTGCGCCAAGTCTCGCAACTGCTGAGCATTCATTGTCCGTGGACATGTGAGAACGCCAAGATGGTGGCTTATGCCGAGATGAAGGTTTCGTAGGAAGAGAGTTTTAAAGTTCAGTTCATCCTCCATGTGAGGTTCGTTGCGAGTTCCAAAGTATGCCCGTCTGAGTCGGCTGTAGTAGGCTTGAGGAGGTTCGTGACGTCCTTGTCTCGTCTCCAGGGCAGCCACGAGGCCTTGTTCGGACTCAGGGTCAGAGAACTCTTTAATGAGGGCTTCTCAGAGCAGTTGGTAATCATTCTTTGTGTGAACAGGCTGCCTGTCCAGGAAGCTGCGAACTTCAAAACTGGATGTCGTTCGAAGTAAATATAGTCTATCTTTGTCCGTAAAGTTAGGTCGCATTTCCAGGTGGAAATCGATATCTTGGAGATACGCTTGGACATTTGGGCTATTTGGCACGCTCGGGGTGAATTTGCCAATGTTCCTGGCGAGCTTGTCGAGGTCTTTTAGGTCAAAGCCGTGCGAT
Organism: Schizothorax lantsangensis; assembly: GCA_027422415.1. Lineage (NCBI taxonomy): Eukaryota > Metazoa > Chordata > Actinopteri > Cypriniformes > Cyprinidae > Schizothorax > Schizothorax lantsangensis. Next base: position 4,260,297 of record CM049852.1, on the reverse strand, counting down.
GATCTGTGACTGGCTGCAGCCGATTCTTATGGCTGAGGTAAAGTGAGGTAAAATTCTCCAGAGTTAGTTGGTGAATGTTTCAACACCACCCCCTCCATCTTTTTCTCACGTGTCAGTCCAGGAACAGGTGACCCGGTCCTGCTCGGCAGGGGTGAGGTCGGTGCACGTCGTGTCCTTGGTGGCTCACGGCGCAGTTCGTAAGCATGCTTGAGTTCCTCTTGGAAACTGTCAGATTTCTCTTTGACGTAGTCAAGCTGTCGTGTTAGACGACTAACCTCGTTTCGTGACTCATCCAGGTGAGCTTCAAGGGCTTTGATTCTGCCGTTTTTATCTCTGAAGTCGGCCTTTGCTTTCTCCAGAAGCTGTTCAGCATACTGTAGCTTTTTGGACCGATCATCGTAGTCTGCCTTGACCTTTTCCAATTCTTGGCTAGTAGCTGCTAGGGTTTCTTTTAGCCGGTTGATCTCCTCCTCAGCACCTTGTTCCGCCTCATCCGACCCTTCCCGTCGTTCCTGAGCTTCAAGTTCCAGCTGCTCTATGCGTCGTTGTGCACGTGTCAGCTCCTGCTGGCGTTGTGCAGCGTGCATGTCGCTCAACTTGAGGGTGGCGATGAGTGTGTGGCTTAAGGAGCCGGTGATCTTGGCTAATTCTTTGTGATTGTAGCTGTGACTTGGGTCTTGTGTCATGAGGCTTGTTATGTTGTCATCCAGCTGGTCTTGTGTCTGATGTTTTAGTGTGAGACATGTTTGGGCATGGTGAGTGAGATCTCGAACCGCGACTGACACAGACCATGAAAATAAAAACAAAACAAAACAAACAAACCAAAACAGAACAAATCAACAAACAAGGGGTGTAGATATGCAATGTAGAATGTGTACTAGTGTTGACTGTGTAAAACAGGTGGGTGTGGTTCTCTGTGACTGGGATCCTCTGGGGGCGTGCTTCTAATTTGTAGCCTCTGTGGGGGGAAAATTGAGCGCACACACACACAGGTAGCACAGCTAGAGAACAGGTAAAGAGAAGAGGAAGGTTGCTTCTAATCAGAGGATTTGTAAATGGGAAGAAAAAAAATGTGTAAGTCTGTGATTGCAATTGGTTTTCTCCGAGGTGAAGGAAAACAATAACAATGACAGCACTGGTCCCGTTAATGACAAAATTGACACCACAAGCTAATTAGAGTGTCCGCGTGCTTGACGTTTTCCGGTGCCTTTCTTCTGTGGACCTGCTTTAACCTGGCAGGGTAGGATTTCACAAAAGAGGAAGGTAAATGGAAAACAATTTTGACATGTTTTCAAGTTCCACAAATACCTGTTTCGATTGCTAAAGTTCTCCACTCGTGATCTTCACACAGGCAAAAATCTCAGCAACAGCAGCAGTAGTCAAATTAGAGGATAGCAGCAGTAAGAAAAGAGAGAAAGATGAGTGGGATTTACTCCCAATGTCAGGATTAGTAACAAAGGTGGCAGCGCGGAGGCGCTGTTGAGTCGATGCACCTAGGGGTTTTGCGTTGCTAATTTTAGTAGGATAAACACACTTGCCTAAGCGTTAAGAAAACCTTAATTTTTTTCTTTTGGAGGTTTGCTACTTAGAAGGGTTTTCCTAATTAGAAAGTTTTATACTCTAGGCTTTGTGAGGAATGTAAATTGCTCCAGTGGTGTTCAGCAGCAAGGCCCGCCACCCGAGCGCACCAGGTGAGCTCCTGTAAGGGTTTTGCCGAACACTCCGCCCCCACCGAACTGCTGTGAGCCTCTCAGACAGCTGTGGCTTTTGGCACAACCGGGCTGGGACTCGGGTGAGGTATGTCAAACGACTGCTGGCCTGAAGAGGGGCGGGGCTAGGTCCCGGTATCTACCCGTCAGCGCGAACCCGAAGTTCGACGTACTTCGTCAATAGTTTAGCCGGGATGGTATATCCGCACCTTCGCCCAGACAGCCGCTGACTCCTCCTCCGATACCCGATTGCTAGCCTGCTGCGGGCCGTCACTTTGCAACACTAGAACGGAAGTATTCGGGTTTCCCCTCCAGCCTGCACCAGGTACAGTCGGAACGGGTGACTCCGCTTGCTGTAACTCACACTGGAGGCAATGTCACTTCACTAACCAAGCGCTAGGGGGAGCCCTATCTCCTATCAGGCCTAAGACAAGGGAAACCTATAAAAGTTAATTTAATAACAGACGGAGACAGACCAAACAGGTTGGAACCAAAAATCCTTGATTAGGATTAAATTAATCAATAGGGTATCCTTGAGGTAGGGACGCTCAGATCCTTATTAGCCAATGCTGGAATTAAAATTTCAGAGCAATGATTGATAGTTAAAGATCTAACTTAACGATGATAGTTAAAGATCTAACTTAATGATGTTTGTCATTAACATTAGAAGAACACCTGTGATTAAAATAATCCGTAAGTATTGAAGCAGGGTAATACAAGCTCTAATGAGTTGCAGATGAAATTAAAATTTCAGAGCATTATTGACAGTCATGGATTAAAATCTTAATGATGTTCATTAACATTACAAGCGATCAGCCAATAGTGTTGCCATATGGAAACAGGAACTGTAATTAATTATTAAATTGAATTAGAATTTTCAAATTCGTAATTAATTATGAAATTAAATTACAAATTCCACATCCCTAATTTCGTATCCCTAAGCCTGACCAATTACTAATTCCATGTGTTATTCAAATCATTAGAACAAATTAATCCGTACCATCTCAATTATAAAGGAAATTTAAAAAATTTCCCGGGACAGACGATCAAACACTTTGATAGTTAATAATTAAGATCTTAATGTTACTGTTAAATTATCAGAGCACACATAATTATCTCAATCAGTCTGTGGAATCAGAAACTGAAATTACTTTAATGAAATGAATTTAATTTCACATCTGGGATTAGTTATGGAATTAAATTATCAATTTCAAATATTTCATAGCAATTCATCCAATGAGATTCTTAAAATCATGAGCGCAAATCATAATTAAATGAATTATCTTCCTCTCAAAGCAATGAGGCTAAGACCCAGCGTTAATTTATAATAAACCCTAATAGTTATGAAACTAATACCTGCTAAATATAAAACAAAACAAAACAACCTAAACACAAATGCTTATTAGAACCACCTGTGAAATCGCCGGTCTCATTTCCTATAAAAATCAGCTGCCTTGCACATTAATGGTTAATTTAAATTGGTATTGTTAAAGTCCTTTCACATGAGAAGTTATAGGTAGAATCAGTGAATGCCAAAGAGAGAATGAGTGAATTCAAAAGAGAGAAGGAACTGATGTCAACAGTTTAGTGCTAGTTAAAGTTCAGCTGTGAAGGTTAAAACCGTATCGACACTTCAAAAACACACTGCACACACACACACACATTCAAACCCACAGGCTACAAAATGCTATGTGCTAATCGCTATGCTTCTAATACAACTAGCTTTGCCTAAGATCCAATATGCTACTCATTGGCTTCAGTTAGCTAAGCTTGCTAGGCTGTTGTTTACAACAGCCTCAAAATGGCGCGGGAACGGAGCCTGCACACTTCCTGAGTTACGCGTCACTATGGTGACGTCAGGGAACCTGTCATTTCAGATGCACAGATCCGGGTAATCAATGAAACATCAATGTCTTTCACACTACCATCTTTCGTATTACTAACAATCTCAACTCGTTCAGAGAGATATAAATTAATCCATAGATTAATTATCAAACTTTTTATCATCACACAATTCTCTTTGATCAAAATCAATAACTATTCTCCCCAGAACGCGTATCGGCCACTCTTCCCGAGCGTCGCGTCCGATTTCACTATTTCAGTGACTCAAAGATTGGCAGAGAAATAAACAGGTAGCTAATCTGATATTCTCGCCGGGAGATTAAATAGCATATCCGGAAGTGGAACACGCACAAACCAGATCACGCTATTAAGGCCTGAAATTCGCTCATTTGTCTCTTTTGTGCTTTTAGAGTGACTTTTGTCTTACAAGACAATTCATATACGTTACTGCAGTTAATTTCTTCTAAACAACTAAAGTTGCACTTTAATTCATTCAAAACGCATTGCCATGCCGTACAGTACCACAAACACAAACAAACTCTGTCTCTCTGTATTTACACTACTTCTCCATCCTGTTAGAAGAAAATAGGCAAAATACAACAATATGTATTTCTGATTATGAATTTCAAGTCAGATTTTGCCCGCATTCTCCACCATTCTGTAAAGGATTTTACCCCTTTTACATTGTTTAATTTAGCTCTTTAGTTTAAGCTTTATTTTAGCTTTAGGGAATCTTACGATTTGATACTGATATGATCAATTGATATTAATCAAAACGTCCAACTTATACCTTATTTAACAATCGTCCGGCGAGTTGTTAGATTTCAGTATATCTGAGAAATTCTGTTTATTCTCGTGGCCACGATATAATAATACAGAATTATTTAAATAACCTTATGACAGTTATGAGCATAGGTAACGTAATCTGGGCAAAGTTTGATTTGAATATTTCACAACAGAACACAGAACACTTCTCTATAAATCAAACAAGAGTTTATTTGCTATCTTACTAAAATACATGAACTAAGCTAAATAACACAAAGCAAAATACATACACACAGGCAATGAATTGTTGCAATTGAGAATGATTAAAATATAGCACTGTTTCGCTATTTCCACACGATTTTACCCGTGTCGATCATCAAGAGGAGAACTCTATTAATTTTACTTTAGAGATAGATACGACCAGTTCAGCCACTTTATAGAGATTTTGTTTGATACTTGCTTT